>CM043115.1:68098289-68214299 GCA_023701765.1 Hylyphantes graminicola
TTATTTTAGAAATATATTATTGCACAATAAAATGATTTCAAATTGTATTAGATTAATAAAGTGAAAAAAAATCTTTTTTCTTTAATGTGAACTTATTGCAGAAGTAATGATTTATATGCATTAAATTTTTCTCATTCCAAGGATTTCTTTGTTCTCTAATAAGTGTGTATTATAGTGAAATTGCATTCCTCATTCTAATAAGGGTTGCGCTTGCATTAAAAAAAACTTTATAAATCACCAGTTAAATCAAAATTACAGAAAAGCCTACTGGCAAAACTATTGGCATAAATTTATTTTTTAAACAATAGTTTAAATTTAGGATATATCTCTTACTCTCTACCACCAGAATTTTCATCGAATTTATAATCAATGACTTTTTTCTAATATTAATAATTGCGGCGATCTGAAAATATCGCAAACTTTGTCTATCAGAACATCTAAAAACTCCGGCATCTGAAAATTAAAAAAAAAAAAAAAAACGCCGGCGTTCCGAAAGTAGCGAAACTCCGGCTTTCCAAAAGGCACTAAGCTTATACGTTCCGAAAATCGAGAAATTCGCGGAACTCCAGTGATCCGAAATTCGCGGAACTCCAGGGATCCGATATTCACGTAACTCCGGCGTTCCGAAAGACACTAAACTGCGGCGTTCTGAAAGTCGCGGAACTCTAGCGATCCGTAAGTCGCGGAAGTCCAGCGTTCCGAAAGTCACGAAACTCCGGTGATCCTAAAGACACGAAACCTTAGCGATCCGTTAAGTCGCGAAACTCCGGCGATCCGGAAGTCACGAAACTCAGCCGATTCGGAAGACACGAAACTCAGCCGATTCGGAAGACACGAAACTCCGGCGATCCGGAAGTCACGAAACTCCGGCGATTCGGAAGACACGAAACTCCGGCGATCCGATATTAGCGGAAGTCCAGCGATCCAAACTTCACGAAACTCCAGCGATCTGAAAGTCGTGAAACTCCAGTGATCCGAAATTCGCGGAACTCCAGTGATCCGAAATTCACGAGACTCCAGCAATCCGAAAGTCGCGAAGGTCCGGCGCGGCGATCCGAAAGACGCAAATAAATATATATATATATATCGATTTTTATGTTTTTCGGACGTTTCTTTGCTCAAATACATGACTTTTGGTGTTTTTTTTTTTGCTCAATTTCAAGACTTATGGCAATACCCAATGTCCAAATTCTTGACTTTTCATATGCGCGGAAACCCTGTTAATACGATTTTTTTTCGAAATATAAAAGTTTATTTCATAATCTTTTGAAAAACTTGATTCAGCGGAATTTTCTGAAAAATTCGGAAAAAGCGGAATTTTTTTTTGAAAAATCGGAAAAAGAGGAATTCCGCCGTTCGGCGGAAGTCTGGCACCCCTGTGATGAGAAACCCTTCTACGAAATCAAACGGTTTTTCCAATGTACAGCTGTGGAAATAAAAAAGTACCCACTTGAGGTTATTTCATCCGTTAGTCACCCTATAGAATCGGACCTTTTTGAGATTGTGTACAATTAACATTCTGAGTTAATTGCGCGATACAAAATTTGCATAAGGGGCCGTCTTCATATTAAAAATATTACGATTTTTGAAATTTCCAATAGCAACACCCAATTTTAATAACTTAGAAATGTTAAGCACTCTCGAAAACCCTTAAATTCTAAGTTTTTTGTTACATTTGGATGAATATTTGACGAGTTATTCAATCGAATCTACTTGTGGACCTTTTGGGGACCAATTCTAAAATGACAAGCAAGCATGCATGCAAAGCCGTTCTTTAGTTTATCAATTACACACGTTATCTTATACACAGTCCCCTATAGGGTAATTATAAAAGTATTTGTGATTTACTCAGCAAATTATGAATAAACGAATTTTTTTACAAAAATGTGGGATTTCGCCCCCTTTAAACTTCTTGTCCCTTAAATTTTATTTCCTTTTAAAAAATATTAAGGGTGTTACCCATTCATATTTTTTTTTAAAAATCAATATAATAATTATTTAAAAATATAAAAATTGTTTTTAAATACCCCAATATTGAATGCATTTTGTTTTGGCGTTATTATCAATTTCTTTTCAGTAAAAAATTCGGTTTCATTATCTTAATTATTTATAGATCGGGAATAGTTTTTTTTTATGTGCAACTCATTTAACATTATGGGACCTAAAACTATGCACGTCCTCTAACTCCGCAGTAATGCTTAAAAAAAACTAACAAAATTTGGCATTTTTCGTATTATCATAGTTCAGAGATTTGAAATATGGATTCAAAAGGGTGTTTGCTATTGGGAAAATTTTTAAAGTTAGTGACATTTTTAATATGAAGATGGCCCCTTATGCAAATTTTTGTGTCATGCAATTAACTCCAGAATGTATAATTGTTCGCAATGTCAAAAAGGTCCGATTCTTTAGGATGAAATAACGGAGGAAATAACCTCAAGTGGGTACTTTTTTTATTTCCACAAGCTGTACTCTTCAATTGGAGTTCCTACTAAAAATTGCCATTCCATGTTTCAGGTGGGAGGATGACTTTCACTCCCTAACACGATTCCTGCTGATCGTGTTACTTTGCAATCCACGGGCCAAACTTTAAAATCTGTCCAAGCGTTTTCCTCGACCCAGTGACGACGACGTCCACCGCTGACGTCGTCGCTACAGTAGATGACCGGACTCGACAGGACGTAGCGACAGATTCGGCCCGGACAGAGGATACGGACGACGCTCCGTCATCGAAATACAACCACTCCGGTAAAGTTTTGTTTGAAGTATCGCCGTATTACAGCTACCACGGCTTAAAACAAAAGGAGTTGAATTCCTACTTCCTATAGAGAAAGCGCATTTTAGACACTGAATTGGAGTGAAATTAACTCCTAAATCGCTCGTAATCTCCCTAGATCACGCCCTAATCGCCCCTTTAAAATTGTTTTTTGTCGTTTGTTTTTGAGATTAGTTAGAGGTTTAAAAAAAAAAAGGGTGAAAATGAAATCCACTCCTATAGGGGAAGTGGCATTTTCGACACCGAAAAGAGGGAAAATTAACCGCAGACTGAGTTAACAATCGCTCTTTTGTTGAGTGTTCATGAGGGCGAATGTCGAAGGTTGGGCTAGGGTTGAAATTACCATCACACTCGGGGCTATTGGCGACGGACTTAGTTATCTTAGAAGTAGGAAGTGAGAATAGAGAGGCCCTTGTATAGTGCGCAGTAGCGCACAAATGAAGTAGGCTAGAGCGGTGCATCTTGGGATACCTAGGTGTCAGTATGTTTATGCACAGTAGCTCGAAAAACCTCGAATAGAGAAATTACACCCAGGGCAAAGGCGGTAATCATGCCCGACCCGGTACATTGCGCAGACTGTTAGTGTAGCAGCTATCTTAACCACTAGGCCACCCGGCAGATTCAGTTATAGCTTTTGTAAAGTTTTTACTCAATTTATGTTAAAATCATGGTTTCACAAAAGTTTATGTGCTACATGTAAAACATTTTTGAACCTGGTCTATTTGTTACTTTTCTTTACTTTTGGGCGTCTTGCCACTCTTGCCTAGTAATTTTTTTGGTCGATACAAAAAAAAAAAAAAATACTAGACATGACATCCAATAAAAACGAATTGTGTCACAAGTAAGACGAGGTGGAATTTTTTCTGACAATCAGATAATTGGAGTTTTAATTTATAGCTTAAAACATATCTGGTTGGTCAATTGACAAAACCACGAATGTGCGAATTCACAGGGATGGAAAATTAGATACTGATAAGCCAATCATTTTTCAAAAATCGCCGCAATAGAATTTGCACATACCGTGGTTTTGTCATTCGATCTACGATTCATTTAATTATTCTTAATTATTTTTTTCTGTTTCAGAAACCAAATAATCTGATATTGTTACTTATCTTCTGGAGGCAAATGTTGGGTTTAATCCCAAGTTCTTCAAGCAAATAGACATTGGAATGTGATGTTATTTGGAATGAAACAGTTTTACTTTGAGTGTCATGTATATTTTGTAATGTATTGAGTTATTAAACAAATGTAAAATATAAAATTGATTCTGAGTGCTTTATAAAAATCCCCATTCAAAGACTTCAAAAATAAAAAGCTAAGGACATGGGGCAGTAAGAACTGTAGACAAAAATTAATAATAAAACAAAATAATCACATGCTAATACGAAGTGTTAGTTGAAGCATATATTAAAAAATTAATGGCAAAGTATTTACAAAAAACTGAATTAAGTTAGTGTTCACAACAACATAGTATAATTAAAAATTACTATCTAAATTTACTGTCTGATGTGGATAATCACAGAAGTGAATCATTTATAAATTTAAAAAAAAACTTCAAAAAAGTTTTACTTGATTAAATTATTACATTTCAAACTGATCGATGTCGCAAAAATAATTTATCTTAATTTATTGTCTAAAAGAATTAAAGTTTCTCGAACGTTTGTAGTGATGGCAATGGTGATTTAATTCTAATAAAATGGCTTCCTATGCTTTTTTATATGAGCATTAAACTTTGCAGTTTTTAAATGATTGAAGTACTTTGAATTCTTTTCTGAAATTTTCAATGTATTCTAATTTCGATACGCTGAATTTTTTGTCGTTATCACACTTGTCTGTAGCGTTTGTAGTTTGGGCTATGAAAGTGGGTGACAGACAGACGGACTGAACAATTATAAACCTTCTACTTTTTACGTTATAAACGTAGTGTGGGAAGCTAAAAAACATTTAAAGCCTTGTTTTAAATTTAGAATTGTTTATTAAATTTTTAAACAAAAATACGAAGTTACAATACCTATCTTGTACAATTCTACTTAAAAGTCAATAAATTTTTTGAAATAAATGCAACATAAATATACCTAAAAATGGTCACATAAGTAGATCTAGGTCTTTACTCAAAACATTAAAATCTCATAAATAAATATATAAATAATATGCTAACACATTCCAATGAAATGTTAGTAACTCACAACCAAGTAGTGCATAAAAATAAGACAGTCATGACACAAAAAATTTCCCCCCGTGACCCCCCCTTTTCTCAAGTAAGTAAAATAACCCAAGCTCATGAGGATTCAAAACAATCTTTAAAAAGTCAAATAATGATAATTTTAAAAAAATGATCGTTTAACTTTACAAGAAAAATATCGCGGTTTCTTTCGAAACTGAACATGTGCATGCATGTAAGTTCATCAGGATCTAATATGTATTTTTTGTACACAGAGACATAGCACATGTATTTCACGACGACAAAAAACATCCATAGAAACGTTTGCAACAGTTCAGTACAATGATAACTTTTAAGAGGGACTTGTCAGTCCCATAGAGCTAATGCATAGTTTTGAAATCACAACTTTTGCAAAAGAATTGTCCCCCCCTACACCCCCCCATACTTTGTTTTGTTCCCCCCCCCCCCCCCCCCCCCCCCCTTTTTTTCCCCCCCAGCTCACCTTTGCTAAGTTATCCCATTTTCACCAGGTATGGGAATCATCATAACATCAACTTAAAACAAAATTGAAAAGAAAATAACATCCGGTTATTTAATTATGAATTGATAAAGTTTTAAAATTGTGTTGCCATCTGCTGTGTATTTTTAACATTTTAAAACTTTAAAAATAAATAATTAAATAACTTTTTAACATTTTCATTTTGGTTAGGTTAGAATTATCGTCGCACTAGAGCTACACAAGAGCTATTACATTTTCCTTTCAAATTTGTTTCAGTTCAATGTTATGTTGATTCTCATACCTGGGGGGGATGGAAAGGGCTATCATGGCAAATCGATATAATACTTAAGTTAAGTTGTGATTCCCAAACTATTGCATCAGCTCTATGGGACTGACAATCCCTCTTAAAAAAAAATTATAAATCCATCATTTAACATGCAGATGAGTACATCAAGATGAAGAAAAGAAACACATATATAATTTTCTCATAAGGATAAAGGAAAATATATAACATTTGTTCAACAAAAATGCGCATTCCAAGACTATAACAATACGATTAAAAAAACAGAAAAATTAATGGGTTTTATAGTGCACCAGTGTGTGTATTTCAGTGGGAAAATTAGCAGTTCTTCTGCAGATAAAAGTCAGCACACTTCTTTGTTCTTAAACTTATTCCATGTGGATTCATGATGGTATTAACTACTTCAAATGCAGAATGATAACTTAAAAAGTATATAATAAATAAAATTATTCATGTTTTTTAAATCCATCCTGTAACATGCAAGTAAGTACATCAAGATCGACATTTATTTAGACGAAGGAATGCACACCATCACCATTAAAAAAATGTTTTTCCATAGCATTTATAACGTAGCAGACATGATCTGGCAAATGCGGGCTCGAATTACTTGACTTGTACTTCTTAGCCCGGTAGCAAGCCAGATCCGCGTACTGCAGGGGCCGGAATGGATATGCTCCGGTTGCATTTGCCGTAGGTGAAGTACAGGTGATACGAGAGCTGCTGGAGGTTAGTTCATCCGCGTCGAATTTGTTGTCGTCGTGGAGCACAGTGTAATGGGCCACGTGTTTGGATGAACGAATGCACTTTAAAGAAAAAACATGTTCTTTCCCCCCCCTTTTTTTATAGTCCCCCATGGCGTTAATAGCTTGGCGGACATGATCCGGCAAATGAGAGCTCGAGTTACTGGAAAACGATCCGGACTCGCGTTCCTTCTGCAGATGAAAATCGCGTACTTCTTAGGTAGTCCCGGTAGCAGGCAAGATCCGCGTACTGCACAGGGGCGGGAATGGATATGCTCCGGTTGCATTTGCCGTAGGTGAAGCACAGGTGGTACGAGAGCTGTTGGAGTTCGTCCGCGGCAAATTTGTTGTCGTCGTGGAGCACAGTGTAATGGGCGTGTTTGGATGAAGGAATGCACTTTAAAGAAAAAACATGTTTCTTCTTATAGTCCCCCATGGCGTTAATAGCTTGGCGGACATGATCTGGCAAATGAGAGCTCGAGTTACTGGAAAACGATCCGGACTCGCGTTCCTTCTGCAGATGAAAATCCGCGTACTTCTTAGCCCGGTAGCAGGCAAGATCCGCGTACTGCACAGGGGCGGGAATGGATATGCTCCGGTTGCATTTGCCGTAGGTGAAGCACAGGTGGTACGAGAGCTGTTGGAGTTCGTCCGCGTCAAATTTGTTGTCGTCGTGGAGCACAGTGTAATGGGCCACGTGTTTGGATGAACGATATGCACTTTAAAGAAAAAACATGTTCTTCTTATAGTCCCCCATGGCGTTAATACTTGGCGACATGATCCGGCAAATGAGAGCTCGAGTTACTGGAAAACGATCGGACTCGCGTTCCTTCTGCAGATGAAAATCCGCGTACTTCTTAGCCCGGTAGCAGGCAAGATCCGCGTACTGCACAGGGGCGGGAATGGATATGCTCCGGTTGCATTTGCCGTAGGTGAAGCACAGGTGGTACGAGAGCTGTTGGAGTTCGTCCGCGTCAAATTTGTTGTCGTCGTGGAGCACAGTGTAATGGGCGTGTTTGGATGAAGGAATGCACTTTAAAGAAAAAACATGTTCTTCTTATAGTCCCCCATGGCGTTAATAGCTTGGCGGACATGATCCGGCAAATGAGAGCTCGAGTTACTGGAAAACGATCCGGACTCGCGTTCCTTCTGCAGATGAAAATCCGCGTACTTCTTAGCCCGGTAGCAGGCAAGATCGCGTACTGCACAGGGGCGGGAATGGATATGCTCCGGTTGCATTTGCCGTAGGTGAAGCACAGGTGGTACGAGAGCTGTTGGAGTTCGTCCGCGTCAAATTTGTTGTCGTCGTGGAGCACAGTGTAATGGGCGTGTTTGGATGAAGGAATGCACTTTAAAGAAAAAACATGTTCTTCTTATAGTCCCCCATGGCGTTAATAGCTTGGCGGACATGATCTGGCAAATGGAGCTCGAGTTACTGGAAAACGATCCGGACTCGCGTTCCTTCTGCAGATGAAAGTCCGCGTACTTCTTAGCCCGGTAGCAGGCGAGATCCGCGTACTGCACCGGGGCCGGAATGGATATGCTCCGGTTGCATTTGCGTAGGTGAAGCACAGGTGGTACGAGAGCTGTTGGAGTTTCGGTCCGCGTCAAATTTGTTGTCGTCATGGAGCACAGTGTAATGGGCAGGCTTGCTCGTTCCTTGGATTCCCTCGTGGCTGCTCAGGAAATAGTCGAAGTGATTAGGGTGGGTTATCTCATTGTCTACGGTGGTGCCAGGAGGTATGTTGCCCCCTCTGCCAACCCCATCGCTAGGGTTCACAGGCCTGAGCCTGGTCTGGTGCCGCTTCTGAACGATTATGAAGGTGATGGGCACGACCTTCCCTATGACTTCCTGCGAGGCCATCTGGACCTCATGGACCTCCTCGTCCCTCACTTTCTCGAACTGGCCCTCGCTCACGCCGTCCCTGAAGAAGATGATCTTCTCCGGATACTTGCCCCTGGTGTTGTGGTAGAATGCGTCGATGAGGAATTTAACCATGTTCTTGATGTCCAGAATGACCTCCTGTGAAAGTTTCTTGCCGTCTGGATTGTCCTGCACTCGGCAAGCCACTTTGTACCTTTAAATGTCAAACAAATTCATTTATTTTACATACAGTTTTAAAAGTTATACAATGTTTTCAGGGTGCAAAATTTTAAAAATTTTACACTAGACAACAGGTCTAGTAGGAACTTAAAAGTACTAGACATTGAAAAATTTTGCTAGACAAAAAAAATGAAATAAAAAGTCAATTTTTATTATCTAAAATTCAATGTATTAACAACTAATTTTTACAGCAACACTTGTTAATCAGTTGTCTGACTCTTCTGTGAAAGTACTGTTACAATCACTTTCACTTAATTCAAACTCTTCTGCAGAAGTACTCTCACAGTTAGATTCAAAAGCGCCTCTACATAAATATAGCTTTGTGTTTGGCTTTCTTTTTACATCACTTTTTTCCAAAATTGAAAGGCTTGCTCTGAATCAAATAGACTGTTTTCTGGAGAGTGAAGTCTAATTTGCATCAATTGGCGTGCTTTCAAAGGAGCGGGTCATCAAGGCGAAGGGAAATTCCCAAACAAGCGTCATTTGGTGACACATTTAGAATTTTATTGCTAAAATGATGCCAATAAAGTTCTAAAAGAGGAAAATTTTATTTTATTGGTGAGCTCGCATTCAAAATTTGTGCTATACCGCCGTCTAGTAAGTGAGGAAATTTTTATCGGCCTTTCCAAAAAAAAAACATCGCTGTTGTCTAGAGGTTTAGCATTAATTTCGCGCCCTGGTTATTTTACTCACTAATTACCAGGCTCAAAGTATCAACTTACCTAGAGGGAAAGGCATCCATACTTCCAACAACAGCCGCAATGGACGGACACCCACTGCCTCTTGGGCAATGAATGGCATCTGCACCCAGTATCATCACAGGTTTGGAGAGGACTTTAGGCTTCTGGTTGAGAATGTGGTTCACACCACCGAGTTTGGTGTTTATCTTCAGGCACACGTTTGTTGCGATTTGATCATTGAACTTGGACAGGACACTCTCCTCCATGCACTGGGTGACGAATCCGAGCTTGTAGTCAGCAATGAACTTTATCTCATCGTAATTATGGTAGGAATCGAATCTGGAGAGCACGATAATGCAAAGGATGCCTGAGTCTGTTCTGCTTCCCTGAGCACCTTCTCAGAAGGGTCTCTACTTGAGAACTTCTTTAAACCCAGGAACTTACCGAAATTCAGCCCGAGTTTTCTCCCCGTTTGCACAAAGGTATCAGCAAAGTTTCTAAGAGTACCCTCATTACATCTCTCGGCAAAACAAAGCAGGATCCATGATTGTATATCAGCAGCAGCTCTGAAAAAAGTCTGTCCTTCGATACGCCAAACACCACGTATATCGGGCCTCTTTGTGCCACCATTGACATAAGTCAGGGTAGGAGGGTCAATAACTCGTCCCAGAAACTTCCTCGGCGTGAGATCCATCAATATATTGTAGCTTTTCATTTTTTTCACCACTCTCTGCCTGAACACAACGAACATTTTTATCAATAGATTTAAACCTTTCCACAGGTGGGATTGCAGTTTGCTTGATCATCCGGGCATTCAATGCTGGGTTCATCTTCCCTAACATCGGCTGTCCTTCGACAATTATACCAATTCTCTATTGGGATATAGGTTTGATTGTTGGTTGCCCTCATATGTAAGCAATGCAAGTGTGGATATTGCAATGGTCCGTATTTTGTTTTAAAATACTCCACCACTGTTAGTTCTTTTCCATCATAACTAAGCTTCAAACTTTCTGCAGGACATTTGGACAGACCTTTAATGGTGTATTTCCGTTTATACGTCAGATGAGTCACTGTTATCTTAACTCCTTTCAATTGCTCTTCAATTTTCTTATCTCGTTCTGTCTGATTCCCTGCCCTCGATTGCGGATGTCCGACGAAGAAGGGCGTTGAGATATTCAAGGACCAGGCCCTGCTTTGTGAAAGGCTTTTGCCGCTAAATTGACAACAAGCGAGGGCCCTTTGTGCGTCCAGTGGATGCTTTGATTGTACCCAAACCAAATTTCCAAACCCTCCCCAAAGCTCCCTTTGCGAGTCTGAACTCAGGAAGAAAAACGATCTCCCAAGATTAATCTGCCTGCATGGCGGATCCCTATGGTTCATTATTGAAGTATAGGCCATTATAAGCTCGTTCTGGTCGTCATAGTTCTGCCTCATGGACTTCAAGTCAACAACGTTGCTGCCATTTCGCCTTTTTCACGGGCTGGACGGTGACTTCGTATTTTCGCGTCTTCCCGAACACCTCCAACTCAACGACGAAAGCCTGCTTGGACGAAAACGGAAGGGCTTCGAAGTGAAAATATTCCTCCAGCCATCGTACACCGGATTGTACTCCCTCAGGGCCTTCATCTGGATCAGCTCTTCGAAGACCTCCCTGCACTTCAGCTTCCCGACATTCCGCTCGAGTTGGGGCTTGAGCTTCGGCACCTTCGCCTTGGCGGCCTCGTTGGCCGTCTTCTGCGTCTTCCCCCCCTTCCCGTACTTCTTGAGGTACTCCAGGGAGTTGATCTCCATGTGATAGTGGTAGATGTTGCCGGTGTTGCAGGCCAGCTTGAAGTAGTTGCTGACCAGCTCGATGGGACGTCCCGCCTTTCCGAAGTTCGGCCTGGGAGCCCACTTGGAGTCGTAAGGGACAAGTTCATCGGATTCGGGGCTTCCCCTTCCAAGTCTGAAGACGAGCCCTCACCACCGCACGCATAACCATCCTCGAATGTCTGTCCGAATGTAAGTGGTGTCCCGCTGCTTTGTTCTCGCACCCCAAGAGAAGTAAAGGATGCCACCAGCGTGGTGGTTTCAGCTCCGCCAAGTTGAGGACCGTCGCTTTTCAACTTTTTACCTTTTCCACCTACAAATAATATTTTTTAAAAATCAGTGACTTGCATGGTTATCTAGACGATTCAAATTGAATTTTATATTTGTTAACATGTTAATTACATTTCTACTGATTTAGAAGTACATTAAGGGGACCGAGTCTTAAAATTGATAGAATAATAATCAGCGACTTCTATGGTTACCTAGGACAATTCAAATGGAATTTTAAATTTGCAAACATGTCAACTACATTGCTACCAATTTAAAAGTACATTAAGGGAAACTGAGTCTTAAAGTCGATAGAATATTGGAAGAAAAAGGTAATGTGACCAGATGCCCAGTTTTAGATCTCACTATTCCCCTGGAGCAGATGTTTAAAAAAAAACGTCCCGCTTTTCTGTTGCAGTCCTTTAAAATCCCAAAAAACAGAGAGAATATAAATAAAATAGATTTTAAAAAATATAATTAATATGTGTTGCAAAAATGACCATAAAGTTATTATTAATATTCTATATTTGATTGGTCATGGTAACTATCTAGTTGTTATTTTGTTTATTGTCTGTCTTGCCTTAATAATTATATTATTGTGTAAAATTTGGGGGAAGAAGTGGGAGAAATATTTTGATTTTTTGATTTTTGAAAATCTGGTCACATTATCTGAAGGTAAGCTTAGAGTAGAATGGAACACATGCAAAGAAAGTATTAGAATAGCATACAGAGAATTTGGAATAAAGTACCTCATTTAAAATAATTGCATTGCTTGTGAATGATTCTGTGGAAGAAATCTAGTATTCTTTTACTTAATTGAAACCAAGACAAGTTTCATTGATGACAAAAACTATACAAAAAATGAAATCCATTGCCCATTTTAGTAATACACATTGTCAAACCTGTATAGTTCCTGGCAAGGTGGCAATAACTCAAAATTGCTATTCTGGGGTGCTGCCTAAATTTTAGATTTCAATAAAAATAATGATTACACAATCAACTTTGCCCATGGATAAGTAGTTTATAAACCACACTTACACACGACAATATACTGTACCGGGGCACAATGGACCTAGGGGCACAATGGACCACCCCTTATTATTTATTCTGTTTATTTTCCAAATTAGTTCATATTATAAGTAATAAATGACCTAACAGTCTTGATCTAGTTATTATGAAAAACCATGTTGTTAGCTCACACATTTGCCATTTTTTATTCGTGATGTGTATTAACCAGGTGAAAGTAAAAAAGCTCTCTCCTAGAAATTATCTTCTCATCAATAAAGTAACATTAGTAGGACAAAGTGGCTCAGCATAGTTGAAAGGCAAGATATTTGTCTTTCTATATAATCTAAAAATTAATTTCTGAAATCAAAATACTGCATATTTTAAATATGTTTTTTTGCTCAAATACAATATGGGGACACTATGGACCACAAAATCTGGGGTACAGTGGACCATGGTCCATTGTACCCCATGCAACTTTAGAAATACTTTTGGTTTCAAAATAAATAAAAAAATATTGATGCAAGTACCTTCTAATTATTAAATGTCAAATTTGCTATAATAGTAAAATGTTTTTATATTTATTCTAATATTCACTTCTGTGAATGTAATAGATTTTTCCCCCGTCTACTAATAGTGCTTTTTTTTTAAACCAGAAGTAACAAATTATTAGGGAACTGATGTTTTATTTTATATATTTTGACTTTAAACAATAAGTGTTTTGAATGAGAAAAGTATTTTTAAAATTGAATGTGATGTGATACTAAAGTGTTTAATTATTTAAAACAAAAAGTTTAGAAATTTGAGTTGGTGGTAAGATAAATGTACTCATTTACATAACGGTAGTACAAGCACAAAACGATAAATTTTTTAATTGGAATTTGATTACTGTTGATTTTTTTACTAACAAAAATGTGAGCTATTTGTAGTAGTTGATAAATAATTAAGTAACAAACAAATTTTCTCAAAATTGGTAAAATGCACAAAATTGAAATTTTGTTAATAAAATTTTCGACCATATTGATTAGGGAAGACTTAAAAAAGGTTAAAAAAAATTGATCTCGCATAAAAACGAAGATTCTTTGATCCACAGTTTTCCCCTACACTTTTGGTGTTGCTCTGTATAGTAATAAAAAAAACTTTAAAGTGATCTTATAATTTTGAAGATAAAATTTTATGCTTTTACTAATTTTTTTTTTCCGAAATGCCACGTAACACGATTAGAAAGACTAGTGAAGGAACAGTGCCAAAAGAAGTGATGGAACAGGCTTTAAAACATGTTCTTGATGATAGTCGTTCTATCTGTTCAGTTAGCAAAGAGAAAAGCATTTTAAAAACAGCCCTTTTGTGCTACATAAAAAAAGTACAAAACCTCCCATACACCTGTTAGATTTGAGCCTAACTGATCCTTGCATATAAAGAAAATAAACAAAAAAATTTCAAAGGGGAGGGAAAAAAAGCAAACAGTAATATCTGATAGTTTTTCTCACTAAAGAAGTTTTTAATATGCAATTGGATACTTAAAATTCAAATAGAATCCTTATTTTGTATGTACGTTAATCTTTAAAAAGTGCAGATAATTTTTTTCAGAAAAAAATACCATGGTTCATTGTACCCCGTGATGTGGTCCATTGTACCCCCAACCTGGGGTACAATGGACCACTTTCTCACTTGTAATAAAAAGTTAATTCAGAAAAAAGTAATTGAAATTATATTTTTTAGGTAATGTATTTTTAAACCAGGGTATATATGTAACATATACACCTTTTTCTAAACATGTGGGGTGAATATTTTGGTACTTATAGCGCAAAACATGAAAAAGTGGTCCATTGTGCCCTGGTCTCCCCTATATTCTGTAGACTGTGATTAGGGGTTGAATCTTACAAACCTTTTCATTAACAGAAATTCAAGAATTTTGTGCCACAAAACCAGCTTACTGGTAATCTTTCTTATGTTCATTCAATGTTTCAAACCAAATTGAGCAGTTTCTTAATGGCGTGAAAAAAACAAAACAAAGTAGCTTATCAAGTTCTTATTATTAATCTGATCAAACTCCTAGTTTAATATCCTATTGATTCCCGGGAAATGCTCTTTCAAAGTTGGCAGTTTTATAAAAAACGGTTTAGTTTGACAAAATTAACTGATTCATAACAAATAAAACCAATTAACGACAAAAAATGTAAAACACTAACTTAAAGTAGCGTGCTACTAGTAGCAGTTACTTTTTAGGTGACATCGTTAGATTTTTTGGAAGGTAACTAAGGAAGGTTAGGTAACTAACTTCGGAAGGTTACTCATAGCAGTAACGAATTTGTGTTACTTTTATTCGACTAAGTCTTTGTGTAATTAGTTACCTCTCATGCTGCTCTTCACGGATATTTCCAGCAGATAGGCCCTTAAAATTTAATTATTTTAAATTTTACTTTCAACGAAGTTGAATTTTCTTTCTTAACTTTTTTTCCCTATGTTAAGAACTTCTTCTATCTTGGCTCTCTAGGAAAATACCTCATACCTTGAAATTTCTAAAAGTAACAGTTAATAAGGGAAATATAGAATATTTTTACAAACGGATTTTTCTATGTGATAAATGTAGCTGATTTACAGATCCTGACAATCCACTTTTTTTTAAAAATTGGTTGGAAATTATTTTAAAACTTTGAATAAATAATTTCACAAAAAGTATTCGAAGCAATTTTAAAAAGTGGGATTATAGAGACCTGTAAGTTATCTGCATTATTAAAAAAAAACGTTTGTAAAATATTCAATACAGCTGGAGAAATGTGGCAGAGAAAATAGCTCCTCCCCCCCCCCCCCCCCCCATTGGATTAACATTGAAGCACTTGAGTTTGGAGACCACTAGTCTAGCGCGTCCATTCCCCCTTAAGTAACAATAACAGAATTAGTTTTTTTTTAAATTAAGATTTAAGGTAAATTTCCATTCCCTGCTATGTACTGCAACATGATCTCCTGAGACCCTCTCGATCCCTTATAAAATAATATTTCTTTCAAAGTTTTAGGTTTTAAATCTGAACTAAATATTTACCAGAAAATGGACTATGAGACTTTGCATAGTCCCCAGACTGTTGGTAAAGGGTGGAAGGAATGATAGTCGCAGAATCCATAAACAGTGAATAACTACTCGCGTTCAGATTGGCAAATGAATCAAAAAGTTCAATTATCTCTTCATTTTCAGTGGAAAATTTGTCAATTTTAAGGCCATTGTCACTGTCACTCTCCAACCATTAGAAGCTAAAGAAACGTAAGAATAGAGAGAAATAAAAGAAAAGAGAATAAGATAAGATATTAAAAATAAATACATAGAAAAAGGAAAGAAAAAAAATAGTAGTTAGCTCAAAGAGAAAAAATATAAGATAAAGCAGAAATATAAACATAAAAGAATAAAATTATATTATCTAAGAAAGACAAGAAGGGAAACTTAAATTTTGACCCATTTAATATTTTTTTATTGAAACAATGTCCAAAACATTTATAAAAAAATTGAGAAATAGTAAACTTTAACACTGATCCTAATTCCAAAATCACACACATATTATTTATACAGTAGAACCTCGATTACGGAACTCGGTTAACCGACCGTCCCAGAATTAACAAAAAAAAAGGCCATTATCATTGTTCACAAGTGGAACCAGTCTCAGAAATCTACTTTGATTTAAGTGATGAACTTTGCCTGAATTAGATAAGCTTCAGCGATTAAAAAATCAGGGAATTCCGGCGTTTATGAAATTGGGAAACTATGTTAATTTTAAGGTAGTAAAACTTGGGCAACTAAATAAAAAAAATTCTGGCAAACCTAATTTTTCAGAAAACTTCTGAAACCTGCTAAAATTATGAAGCTTTATGTGATAACAAGTTCTTATTCCAGAAACTCTACATAAATATATTAAAAAGAAATTAAAAATAACATTATAGAACAGCGGTTCCCAACCGTGGTACGCAGGAAAATTTCAGATGGTACGCAAGTGATGTGAGCAACTATGTTACAAGTTACTTGTGTTGTGAGAGAGTGGATTTTCAAAACTATTGTACCCCCATAAAAAATAAACATAAAACCAGAATAAGTGTTGAAGAGGACTCCTCTTTTGAGCACTCTTAGAAGAGCAAATATGATAGGAATAAAATATTTTGGTTTGGTAGCACACAAATTTTTTTTAAAAAGTCAAATGGTACGCAGGTGCAAAAAGTTTGGGAGCCCTGTTCTAGTTCATAGTTTTTTTGACAAGGAGTACTAGTCTCAGAGATTACTTAATACTAAAATTCAATGTTTACACCTGTATCGTATATGTTGGTAAATTTGAGGTCCCCAAACTTTTCGGCACTCCTGTGCGCTGTAAGTCTCACTATTCAATGAAAATTCTCTAGTATCCAACCTACCTCTGGCCCAATTAGATTGGATAAAAGAGTTTTCACGGCATGCTGCAAGAATTATCAATGTATGTTAACACTTTACCGAACCGGCTAACCGTCGATTATTCAACGTTTGCTCCCCAGCACTTACCAACCGGTCATCGACTTTTGATCTTTCTGTTAGATTTGGTTAGGTTAGGCCGTGTTCAGTCTATGCTATGCTTCGATCCACGAACAATCTGACTGCTCTGCCTCAAGTTGTCCAGTACTGTGGATCGCTCTGTACCAGAAGCGTTCAGTGGATTAGATCGGTCGGATCGAGCAGGTTGAGTTCAGTTTTGAATTATCGTCGCACCAGAGCTACACAAGGGCTATTGGGAAACCGAGCTGTGAAAGGACATAGTATGTTTGAACTGCTACCGGTCTGCAAGGTGCTAACACAAACTTCTAGCATTTTGTGTGCTAAAAATACGTTTCTAGTAACAAATAATCATCTCTTTTTAACCTTGTGAATTAGCTATAACTATAATATTTACCAGAAATAGGACTTGGCATTTTAGGAAAGTCGTCCGTTTGGTGGTTAACTGGTGGGCTGATAGAATCAAGGCTACTGTTTCCGTTGCCATTAAAATGCGAAAGTTTGGACGGCTCAGGTGTAAAATGCCCATTGGTTTCACCAGGACTGATAAAATTGTCAGTTTTAATGGCATTGCCCCGGCCTCTTCCTTTCCCTTAGTAAAGTAAAGAAAAATAAGATAAATAACAAAGAAAGAACTGAACTAATAATACAGCAACCCCTCGTTATATTAAGTTGAAAGATAAAAATAAGTCATATTAAATCATCTAACTACTCTAAAAAAGAAACAAAAATTTTTATTAAAAAAATTATTAATTTTTTATAAACCTTACACACATTATTGCGCAAGTAATAAGTACCATAATATTACATATATTTTCTAATGAAAAGTTTGCTAATTTGATTTTTCTCGCTAAAACCGGTTTTCCGGCAAATATCAACAAATAAAAGTTTATTAACTGCATCTCAATAATATTAGATGAATTTAGCCACCAATATTACATTCGATTTTAAGGAAAGTACTACGTATATATTGAGAAAAAATATTTTGAGAAAGAAATACATCCTGCAAGTACCTATTTACTTATTGTGTATTTTTTTATGCATACACTTCATAGTTTAGGACACCCCAAAAATTCGGGAGCCTTTCGGTTAAGCCAAATTTCGGATAACCGGGATTCCGAAGACCGGGACTCTACTGTAGTAGAAAAGTACCAACCATTTTGAAAAATTCAAGGTGATTGTGAGGTGTGGACAGGTATAAGATCTACTTTCCATTAACAGTCGAACCCTGCTAACGCAAACTCCCAAACATGAAACTTCGCATAAGATGAACTTAAAGCATTTCCCTGGCCAAAAAAAGCTGTGAGCTAATGCTTAAAAGATCTCATAGCACGAAATTGCTCTAGGCGAAATTCTGCAGAAAATTCAGAATTTGACCTTTTTTTTCTTAGTATTTCAAAGTTTCGAAGAACGGATGAAACAAAACATTGAAAAAAAAAATTAATTAAAACCTAATTTCTCTATAGGTACTTTTTATAGTGAATTCTATTACCGATTCTATACATGTACATTATTAGTATATCACATTATGAAATTATAATAGTTTTAAAAATATTCACTGTTTCAATGCAAAATGATTAGTATTCAAATAATCACTTCTTTTCTACACTGTGCATTGGCTAAATATAATATTTACCAGAAATAGGACTTGGAGGCTTAGGAAAGTCATCTGTTTGGTGGTTAACTGGAGATGGACTGATAGAATCAAGGTTACCATTTTCGTTGCCAATAAAATGCGAAAGTTTGGACGGTCCAGTTGTGAAATGCCCATTGGTTTCGCCAGGAATTACAAAATTGTCGATTTTAATGGCACTGCCGCGGCCTCTTCCTCTCCCTTAGTAATGTAAAGAAAAATAATATAAAAAATAAGGAAAAAACTGTAACTGAAAGAAATAATAAATTAGTAAAATAAAAAAAAATATTACAAATGCTCGATTGGCGTTCCTTTGAGAATAAATTAATGCTGACCGCCACATATTGTACGTACATATATATTTGTAGCTAGAATCTGTATGGTTAGAAACAGGATTGATCCAGAATTAGGTAAAAATTTACTGTTCAGTCATCCTTGGCAAATTTTTTTCAAAATCTCGGCAAAAGCCGGTATTTTAGCGACTTTTTGACAACCACGATTTAAAGAAAAGGATATTTTGGAAAAATTTGTCTGGCGAGAAAATTGATTAAAAAATCCCTGAAATCGTGCATAATAAAAAAATACTGTCCATTTTAATTGCACTAATTTGGAGAATGGCAGCCAGAAAAATTTATTTATCGCCAAATGGTAAAAAATTGTTGCCAAGGGTGACTACAGCAAATCTGAACCAGAATGTCAAAAAGTTTCGGTTTGTATTTAAGTCAACGCAAGGTTTCTTTGCATCACATGAAGATACATTTTCAGAATAACATCTACGGAAATTATGCATTATTTTCTTACATATAAGTTTGGCGAGATAAAAAGACTGCATGTACCGAATTTAGGATTCTACCATGTCATATGACAATGCTTTCGTATTCTTTCACTTCTACAAACACAACAAATAATTAGATTTATATGATGCATACTTTCCCCTATAGATGTAATAAAAAATAGACTAATACGATGAAAACATTCCCCTATTCATTAGCTCCTAGAGATGCGATGACAAATAAATTTACTGAAATGATGTCAACATTCCCCTATTCATTGCCTTCTACAGATGCAATGAAAACTGACCGATACATGTAAATATTCCCCTATTCATTATCTCCTACACATGTGATGACATATAGACTGACATGATGACAACATTTTCCTATCCATTCGCTCCTACAGATGCGATGACAAATAAATAGACTGATGTGACATTCATGTGTGATGTCAACATTTCCTTATTCCTTCGCTCCTAGAGATGCGATGACAAATAAATAGACTGATGTGATGTCAACATTCCCCTATTCATTGCCTTCGATAGATGCAATGAAAAATAGACAAATACAGTAAACTCCCGATTATCCGCGGAATTGGGTGGCGCGGCTTCCGCGGATAAGCGAATTCGCGGATAATCCGCAAAAATGAAAAAAATGCCGATAAACAAAATTTCTTCCGAGTTTTATTAAAGTAAATTACAGTAATCGTATATAGCAAGTAAAAATTTCCTTACTTCAAAATGTCTATTACTGTCGTTTCTCCTATGCCATACTGCAAGCAGATTCGATTTTTAGAGAATCCGTTTTTCGTCTTTTCAATGAATTGCAGTTCGTCTTGAATTGTCAAGACAACTTTTTTTTAGTTTCTCACGCATTTCTCTAGTATCAAAATCACATAAAGCAGTTCAACTAAAATAGCTGGCAGTTTATTTAACAAGTCACGCTTTTTGATAAAAACCTGTTCGTGATGTGCACCTGGCTTAACACAAGGTTTCCAATAGTCATTCTTATTTTAATGCATTCGTTGTTCTTGTTAAATATATTTGTTGTTCTTTGAATGTTCTAGAAAGGAATTCGTTATTCCTGGAATGCACTCCTCCAAAAAGTTTTGAAACAAATAAAAATCATTTATCGCGGGTTTTTTTTAAAATTTTTATATTTTAACTGAAAATCCGCTGATGGATAGTGTTACGCGGATAATCGGGAGTTTACTGTACTTGTAAATATACCCCATCCATTATCTCCTACACATGCAATGACAAAGAGACTGAATGATGACAACATTCCCCTATTCATTCGCTCCTAGAGATGCGATGACAAATAAATGGAGTGATGTGATGTCAACATTCCCCTATTCATTGCCTTCTATAGATGGAATGAAAACTAGACTGATACATGTAAATATTCTCCATCCATTATATCCTACAGATGCGATGACAAATAGACTGATATGATGACAACATTCAATTATTCATTCGCTCTTACAGATGCAATGACAAATAAATGGAGTGATGTGATGTCAACATTCCCCTATTCATTGCCTTCTATAGATGGAATGAAAACTAGACTGATACATGTAAATATTCTCCATCCATTATATCCTACAGATGCGATGACAAATAGACTGATATGATGACAACATTCAATTATTCATTCGCTCTTACAGATGCAATGACAAATAAATGGACTGAAATGATGTCAACATTCCCCTATTCATTGCCTTCTATAGATGGAATGAAAAACTAGACTGATACATGTAAATATTCTCCATCCATTATATAATACAGATGCGATGACAAATAGACTGATATGATGACAACATTCAATTATTCATTCGCTCTTACAGATGCAATGACAAATAAATGGAGTGATGTGATGTCAACATTCCCCTATTCATTGCCTTCTATAGATGGAATGAAAACTAGACTGATACATGTAAATATTCCCCATCCATTATATCCTACAGATGTGATGACAAATAGACTGATATGATGACAACATTCAATTATTCATTCGCTCTTACAGATGCAATGACAAATAAATGGAGTGATGTGATGTCAACATTCCCCTATTCATTGCCTTCTATAGATGGAATGAAAACTAGACTGATACATGTAAATATTCTCCATCCATTATATCCTACAGATGCGATGACAAATAGACTGATATGATGACAACATTCAATTATTCATTCGCTCTTACAGATGCGATGACAAATAAATGGACTGAAATGATGTCAACATTCAAATATTCATTGCCTTCTACAGATGCAATGAAAACTAGACTGATATATGTAAATATTCCTCTATTCATTATCTCTTACAGATGCAATGACAAAGAGACTGAATGATGACAACATTCCCCTATTCATTCGCACCTACAGATGCGATGACAAATAAATGGACTGAAATGATGTCAACATTCCCCAATTCATTCGCTCCTACAGATGTGAATACAAATGAAATAAATAAAATATACTTATATCATGTCAACATTCCCCTATTCATTCGCTCCTACAAATAAATAGACTTATAGAATGCATATATGTCTAGGTTGTAATGACAAAAATGTAAAATGACAACTAACAGTCAATGTCGTTTTACATTTTAAGTAACTACTGTCTAAAAAAGGCTTCATTAGTAAAGATGAAAAAACAAAAATTAGACTCAAATACCTAATCTATCATTGTATTTGTGTGTTTTAATTGATCGTCTTTAAATGAATTCAAGATTAATTGTATTTGACATTAATATATTTAGAATATATTACAAATACATCTTACCTTTTCCTTTCTTTGACATTTTTCTTCTTAGTAATGTTTTGGTAAAATTACATCAGTCAGACGTTGAGGAAAAGTCAAATAGTACGATCTTCACAAGTTAAATTTTTAAAAAAAACTTCTTCAACGATTGCGCGAGAAATTTAGATGTTGCATCATGAATGAGTACTTGTTTTGTCTGTCTTGTCATCTGTGTTGTTATATGTTCCAATTTTTGGTTATTGCGTAAAAACACTGATTGTAATTTGTGAAGTGAAACCAAAGATCTGCAAGAAATTCTAAGAACTTGACTGCCTAGGTCCTCCTATTGGTGAGAATCAACAAGTACTTGCACAACTTAATGTTACTACCAGATTTGGCTAAAAGTTACAACATTGGCGTTTTTTTACACTTTTAATGGCAATTTCATACCAAAAACATGCGAGCTAAAACACTCTTTCAGGACCTTCGATACATTTTTTTTCTTTAAAAGACATCAGAATCACAAGACGAAGCAGTCCATTAGGAGTAAAAACACTTTCTCAGCTAACCGAGCAATTTGGTTTTCAACAATATTGGCGTCTTTGGCTAACAAAATATCTTGCCAAATAGTAACCTTCATTTAAACCAATAGGAGAATCCATCCGGTCAAAAACCTAGATGTCAAAACGATTACAATTAAAGAATACTGAATGTAATTAGTTTTATTTTTTAATGTAATTAATTTTGATTGCAAAAATATTTAAGATTATTAACGAGTTATCAAGGCAGTTTTAAAAGATTTGTTAATTGTTTATTAATTTTATGAAATGCTCTAGTGCTAACGTAAAGCCTTTTTAATATTTATGACTTTGTTCAAGCAAACATATGGCAACAGTTCTTTATTATTGCGGATCACCACATCGAAAAGGTATGTACGTCTTCTGTAAAAGTTATCATTTAAATCATTCATCATCCGCATAAAAATATATTATATTATTTCATACATTCCAAATATAAACACTATTATATTGTATCTTATATAATTTTCAATTATTTCAGAAAAATGGGTCGACGTCCCGCTCGGTGGTAAGTGTTAACTTAGCTCTTGTATTGCCCGTAAAAATAACTTAAGTTTTTATAAAAGCTTTACTTATATATTAAACAGATACATAATTGTTGTAAATATTTCTATTCATATTTGACAATTGGTAATTGACAACTTTTCTTTCAGTTACCGCTACTGCAAAAATAAGCCCTATCCAAAATCAAGATTTTGCAGAGGTGTACCTGGTAAGTACTGAAATATGACTTGTAATGTGTAGTGCACTCCCAACTTTGATAGGTCATTTTTTACCATTAAAATCTGATACTTGCCAGTTGGGAAAATTGATGAAGCTCATTTCTCTGCAAAAGAAGTGTTTTTTTTAACATGTCTGTATGAGAAGTGAGGTACATGCGAAGTATTTTATATTTGTAGTTCAATCTAAAATAGGTGTTACCGCTTATAACATATACAAAAGATACTTAAGCAATCAATGTATATTCTGTTTGTATCTCAAAATGAATGTTTTCTGCTTTGCTTGCTAATTTATTTTTAGATCTTACTTTAATGTATGGTGCATTTTTTCTTCGTAAAGTGAAATGGCATTTAACTTTTTTTTTGATAACTAAGCTACACACAGGGAAAATATCTAGAAACGTACAATTGTGCTAACCTAGTTTCTGTAATGTTGTCTTTTAAATTGAATCTAACTTTATTCTTTGTGTAAAATAAGAAATAAGGTTATATCTTAGTGGCTGGTTCAGCAAGATTTTGTGTTTTTAGGAGGTTGATTAATACTTTTTTGGAAACCATGGTTAATTCCTAGTTGCGGTATACGGCGACTTTTTATTTCTCGCCAAACTTGTTGGCGAGGAAAAACATCGCGTAGCCACGCGTGATTGGACGACGCTACTCGGAAACCGCGAAGTCAAACAACTGTAAATCACGTGACGCGGTTCTGGAAGAGTCGCTAAGGGAAAAAATGTCCGCCATTTTCAAAATCCGTTACACTGCATGTGACAACAGAAATTATCAAATGTAACGTGAACTTCAGCCACTTTACCTCAATAATATCATGCAAAATGCAGAAAAAAATTGTTTCTTTTCAACTAAGTTATCGCCGATTGTTAAAAAATTCAAATACATTATTTTAAGAATAAATACCTATAATCACGCAGCGAATTTTCCAGTACACAACAAACGCGCGGCAAAATGCAAAAAATCCAATGGGATGGAATCCGTCACGTTTTCCGTTGTTTATAAACGGTTTAAATTAAATTTATGATACATTTCGCATTTAAGAGCAATAATTGAGAAAATTTAAATCAAAATGCAGATGATTTAAGCATTTAAAACAACTATTATCCGAGTAGCGTTATCCGAAAGACACCGACCTGACCGGAAATGGTCGTTCACAACTGAACGAATCCCAAGAAAAAAAAATCAAAAGTGACTCATCACATTGCGAACCCCCCTTCTCCCCCGTCAGGTTTTAGGGTTGCCATACACATCGCGGGAGGAATTTCAGTACATGGTTGCCAGATTAAAATTATTTATCGCTCTTTTTTTGTCGCCAACATTCCGAAAAAGTCGCCGTATACCGAAACTAGGATTTAACCGAAACCATTTTGACAAAAAAAAAAAGTAAGGCTATGATCATTTTAAAACATTGCGAGATTGAAGTTAATAGTAACCAGCTTAGGATTGCGGAAAAATATTCAGAAGAAATTTACTGTACGGTAACTATTGGCGAACTTTCCGAAATCGAGCCGTTATGGGTTTTCAGTCAAAGTCAGACAGGTTGCCACGAAAAAACTATTTATCGCCAAATCTGAAAATTGCGCCAATAGTTACCGTACAGTAAAAGGTGATGCAAATATTGGCAAGCACAGATTGCGTTCTCGGTTCTGGTGACATGCTTTTTGAGATGTTGCCCAGTTTAAAATATTAGCTGGCCAGCTATTAGAATTAACCCTTCAATATTAATATTTTAGCGTGATTTGCGTACAATACTAGTTAACATGACATTTGTGTGTGTTTCATCAGTGTTTTGTGTTGTTCCCAGCTTTTGACAGGTCATTTTTGCATTTCAAAAATGATATTTGTACCAGTTGGGCAAATGCATGCTTGTATCTTCTCCAAGAATAGCACTTTTGTGCTGTTTTAAGAGGTACAAGCTACACTTGCATTTAACTTGTGATGGCCAGCTACTGGGACTAACCCTTCAATAATCATTTTTTAGGGTGATTTGCATGATACAAGTTAATCCAGCAGCACTCGCCTGGGGTCTAATGGACCCCAGATAGATTAAATACACTCTAAGATCTGAAACTCTGATTGGATTACCATTATAAAGATTTTCTATATTGAAATCGATATCGACACTAACTCCCTCAATTGTGTCTACGGGAACTAATGTAATGGTTTACGGCTGCCTTTTTCTAGCCTCCTTTCGGAGCTTTAGCACAATTGCGGTTTAGTTTGTTATTTAACTATCTAGCTATAAAAAAATTTCAAATAGTTCGTTTTTTCAAACAAAAACAAAAAAATGAATTATGAAAATTTAATGATGATTTCATAGTCGAAAAAGTTAATCATTGAAACAAATCTGGTTATTGGCCTTTAATTCAATGATTAGTGACAGTTGATGAGTTATCCCGATTGGAAAAAGCCCAGGAACAGCGACTAGAGTCGTGTAGACCAGCTTAGTTAGCGATTGTTAGCGCTAAGATCGAAAATTTTAATAATCCATTAAAATCTGACGTATTATAGTACATTTCGAAGAAACAGAGCTGCAATCGGAAAGTTTAATTATGCCAATCACAAATCAATCGTTAATATTGTATTAGTTCTGTTCTACACTTTGGAGGCGCTAGGCATCAGTTTGAGTTCCTGATCTAGAAGATTCTTAGTCTATGCTAAGTTAGCGTGAGTTCTGCCGGGGTAAACACGACATTCTGTGTGTTTCATCAGTTTTGTGTTGTTCCCAACTTTTGACAGGTCATTTTTGCATTTCAAAAATGATATTTGTACCAGTTGGGCAAATGCATGCTTGTATCTTCTCCAAGAATAACACTTTTGTGCTGTTTTAAAGAGGTACAAGCTACACTTGCATTTAACTCGTGATGGCCAGCTGCTGCAATTAACCCTTCAATAATCATTAATTTTTAGCGTGATTTGCATGCCATACAAGTTAATGTGAAATTCAGTATGTGTTTCTTCAGTTTTGTGTTGTTCCCAACTTTTGACAGGTCATTTTTGCATATCAAAAATGATATTTGTACCAGTTGGGCAAATGCATGCTTGTTATCTTCTCCAAGAATACACTTGTGCTGTTTTCAAGAGGAACGAGCTACACTTGCATAATACTCTATCCTTATCTTTTACTGTCCATGTATGTTCAATAATCCCAACTTTGATAGGTCTATTTATTAACTTTTAAATTGATACTTGCCAGTTGGGTATAAAAATGCTTATTTCTTTGCATGCATAGTGTTATATTTGCCATTATCTGTGAGATAATAAGCTACAACGTCACGAAATACATGCTATAATATTTTTTTTTTAATTAAGGAGCTATTAATACCTTTTTTGGCAATGTTGCACACATACAAAAGTTTTTATCTATTGTTATTGTAAAGAATTCTCAAGCATAAACAGCGTTTAGGAAGTTATTTTTTGAGCTGTTGAAAAGTCGGGCCAGCTACTTTTATTGCCCCATTACATATCCCAACTTTGATAGGTCACTTTATTTACTTTTAAATTGATACTTGCCAGTTGGGTATAGAAATGCTTATTTCATTGCATACATAGTGTTATTTGTTGGCATTATCTGTAAGGTGTAAGCTACAGCTATGGTCAGAATGCTTATTAATTTATTCTGACTTATACAATATTGATAAAAATTAGATTTTAATTTTTAAAAATGTGACGGCTTAAGCATTGCAGAAGAGTTTTTTTTTTTTTTACCTGCATCTGTAGTTAAAGGTAAAAATTAGCGGTCGCCACGTGGCGATTTAAATGTCAATATAGGCGATTAAAAATTTTGCCATGGGTCGCCACACTAAAATATTCAATCGCCATTCTCCCACTGAATGGCGCTATCTTATCTTTCGCGATGTTACGATCGCCGGAGTTTCAGATAGTAGGATGGATTGACGGAGTTGCGCGATGCTTTGATAGCCGGAGTTTCACGATGTTTTGATCACCGGAGTTTAACGATGTTTTGATCACCGGAGTTTCGCGATGTTTTGATCGACGGAGTTTCGCGATGTTTTGATCGCCGGAGTTTCGTGATGCTCGATCGCCGGATTTTCAGGATAGTAGCATCGACCTTCGTCCTCGTCCCCCCCCCCGCCTTTATTTAAGCGCGATGTTACGATCGCCGGAGTTTTGCGATGTTACGATCGCCGGAGTTTCGGGATAGTAAGAACGTCGGAGTTTCGTGATAGTGGGATCACCGGAGTTTCTCAATAAATAGGATGCGACTTTAGTTTCACGATTTTTAAAGATTTCAACTAAGGATGTGGTGAAGAATATTATTAATCAGAAAATTTATATTTCATAAAAAAATACTGTTTTTATTTTAATTTGGGAGCAAAACCGATTTAATTCGAAGTTGACATAAAAGCATAAATTTCATTGGAATAAATTTTACATTGGTTGATTTTTACTTATAATAAGTAAGTTTATAATTTTACTTATTATTTAAATTGTTCTTAAATATTTTCTGATTAAGGAATTATATAATTAAGGCCAATATCTTGTGTAACATCTTACTTGGTTATAAAAAGTTAATCTATTGTTTTATTATTAGTTAAACCCATTGTTTCCAATTGAAATATTTGCCATCGTAATTTATATAAGGAAAAAAAAATTTCAGCTGTTTTTTCTTCAGCTTGTACCATGTTTGAATCAAAGTTAACCTTGAGTTCCTCTAATGATTCGAACTGACTCACAACACAACACAGTGGATAATACAAGTCTATTTTTATGAATCATACTTTATAAAAGTTTTTTTTATTGATAATATTTGTAATTCCATTAAATTAAACGGATTTTTAATGATAATAAAACCAAATTATTTAATTTTATATAAAAAAATCCCTGGTGGGTGGCCAATTAACTAAAAAAAGTGGCCATTTAAAAAAATTGAGGCACCGGCCACTGGCTATTAACCAAATTAAATTTGCTAAGTTTTACCTTTATCGGTAGGAAGACTGGGCCGTCCGTAAGGGCTTGCTGTTTAATATTGCATGCAAATGGATCTTTGTCAGACCTGTGCATTGATGTAAAAACACATAGCCTGTATACAGGCCTACACACCAAAAGAATGTGACTATACCAGAATAAACTTTTATCAGACTGCCCATCCCTTCCTCTGGGGTTTTCCTAACAAAATGGGGGGAACATAGCTTTACTTATCCTTCTGCGCTTGTTTACAATCAAAACAGTTGTATTTCCCCAAGTAGGGTGGAAAAAAAACATCACCCTGTCGTTTTCGGGGAAAAAAAAAAAAAAGAAAACCCATGCAGGGAAGGGAGAAAAAATGTTTCAAAGCTTGCGTTGTAGATAGCCCTACTATAATATCACTTGACAGCCTGTTTCGAACTTATGAGGCCCATCGCCAGTAGCTCTAGTGGGACGATAACTCAACATGCATCTTAAGACAGTTTTACTTCTGCGTTCCTAAGTGTTTACATAATTGACTGAGTGTTGCAGCTGATGACTCTTAAATGATATCTTAATAATAATTTGTATTTCTTAATCTTAATATACCTTGCTTTTCCACAGACCCCAAGATCCGTATCTTCGACCTCGGGCGAAAGAGAGCCAGGGTTGACGAACTTCCCCTATGCATCCACCTGGTTTCCAACGAGTTTGAGCAGATCTCTTCCGAGTCCCTGGAGGCCGGTAGGATTTGCGCCAACAAGTACCTCGTGAAGATGTGCGGCAAGGATTCCTTCCACTTACGGATGCGGCTACACCCCTTCCACGTCATCCGAATCAATAAGATGTTGTCGTGCGCTGGGGCTGATAGGTTGGTATATTTCTTTGCATTGTTAGTTTTAAATGTTGTTTGTCTGGGTGGTCAGAGCAAGGAAATTTTGCCGTTGGCTGATTTTTGCGCTGGCCCACAATATTTCTTTATCGTTTAAATGTCTTTATATTTTATTATGGGCCCCCAAAGAGTAATTTTAGCTGTATATTTATGAGCCAGGTATTTTTAAAAGTATTAAGTGTTTGGTCATATTTTTTGCTTGTTTTTGGTAAGGCTTTTTTTCATTTTATTCACATATTCTTAAGCCTCATATTTTGGATGGATTACAAGTTATGGATTTTTAATGATAGATGGGTGTTAATGTGGTTTAAATTGATTTTATGTTTTCCTATGTGTTGTACCAGTAATAGTTAATAGTAACAGCGTGGCTAATGTAGAACAGATGTCGGTTTGGTTTGGTTTCTTTTGTTTGTGTATTTTTATTTTCCCATTTTGTGAAAATAAATGGTTCATTTTTAAAAAAAAGTTTGTTGTGGGGCCTTTTTACCCATAACTCAGAGCTTGAGATGGTTTGCTTTCAAGTTTTTCGTACGAATTTTTTCCGGGTTTGTAACATTGCCCCCTAGGCTACTTTTTTCCAATTCGTAAGTGTCTTAAAGGTGATATGAAAAGTTGATTTTTCTTTATTTTTCGATATTAGTTTGACTCTGTTATGCATCTGTAGTTGCTCATACATTTAGTGATAATGGTAGTATTTTTTTTTCAGGTGTAAACATGTTGCCTTTTACAAATTTAAATTTAGATTATCTTTATCTGTTAAGTTTAACAGTGGAATCATTAGTTTGCTCCTAAATTTCATCAGGTTGCGCCCTACCATTTTTGTTAATGCCATAATGTAATTCGATACAATGTTTCCTGCTACTTGCTTACTACAGTTCTTAGAACCCACGGATTATCCGAGTTAATGTTTTGACGTGGACCGAGACTAACTCGGTATAACCGAAAAAAAAACTCGGTTAAGCCCTGACAATAAAAAAAAAATTTAACTAAAACTAATTCTTGATATGTCTAAGTGCTATTTTAACAAAGTACAAATGTGTTTATACAGATACCTGCCCCTAATTCTTATATGCAGGACATTGAATATTAGTTTCTTTTCCTTAAAAAAATAGTCTTTATTGTTTTTTTGACTTTTGCTCTTCTTGTTTGTTATTTTGGCGTTTTTGAGGCAGCAATGCTAAGGAAAAGTAAAGGGTAGAATTATTGGCCCTTGGTTTCGTTTATCCTGAAGGTTTTGTGAGATCATGTTTCTGTTCAGAATTTTTTGTTTCGGTCGTTGTCGGATAATATTCTCCTTAGGAAATATGTCAATTAAGCTTCTGGTTGTATTCTTTATGTTTAATGTATATTAAATTAAAGCCGGAAATAAAAAAGAATCGGATAATGGTGGCTTTGGATAATCGGGACTTGTACTGTTTATTTTATACAGTTGTTTGTATTCGTATATTGATGGGTGGGGTAATATTAGGTTTTAAATGAAGAATTAAATGTAGTATTTTGTATAACTTTATTTTTTTTTTCTATTGTATTTGTCTCAGCTTTTAACTGACTTAGCAGCTGCTTTGCCGAATGCGCTAGTTCTTGTAATCAAACGTTGTCTATGTTTAAAATAAAGTTTTTAAATTGTGTAAGTAGGTTAAATTTAAGGAAAAACGATTGGCCTCTACCGAATTACGATAAGGATCAGCTGAAGAGTGTTGCGTTTGGAAGTATCCGACCGATTACCTGTTACTTGCCCCAAAAATGTTTTTATATGTCTGCCTTATGCAAGTTCAACCTGTTTAAAGGACTATAACGTAGATTTACTTCTTCTTAGGCCTCCAGATTGGAGAGAAAGAGAGGCTGACCTTTATGGTGTAAGATCCACAGGGGACCCCGTGGCCCGGGTGTAAAGGTTGACATCGGAAACAAATGATAATGTTTGGTTGTGAGAGTGAAGGACCAGTCGACATATGGAGCATGTCATTGAGGCCCTGCGATGCTGCCAGAGTTCAAGTTCCTTTTCTCTGGACTGTCATGAAGGTACTGTTTCTTTTGTTTTTAATACGTATGACAGTTTGTGGCTGTTGTGCTAGGCTTGCTGTCTGCTCATGTTCGACCAAGGACTGCCTCTTTTTTGGCTTTTTCGATTTCTCTCACAATTGCATACTACAGAGGGAATTCGGGTTTTCGAAGTTGGACTTCGTTCATTGGTAATTTCTGTAGCATCAAAATTGGTGTGGCCCTTAATGTTGATTATATTTAATTTTGTGTAAAATTTGATTTTATTGCAGTACCTAGATAGTGCCTGCAAATAAAATGGTCCTTCGGGTTCTGTTTTTTTAAATATGCCAGTGTCTGACAATACTATAATCGCTTAATAAAGCCAGCCCTCCCTTTTTAGAAAAAAAAAAGAAATGGTAGATTGACAACAGTCTGCAATTGTGCCTAGAATCACTTCAGCAAGGGAATATTTTATATTTTTAATTCGTTACTCGAGTAGGTATACTATGCTTGTTTTTTATGTGTGCTAAGGCTTTGTTTGACTTTTTATTGTAATTTCAAAAAACTAACAAGAATAACCCCTCCCCACAATTTTGTTGCTGTACAGTTTTAATTAGTTGGAATTTTTCTTGTTATGAGATTGCCCCAGGCAGTTATTTCAGAGTGGTTTAGAAAATTGAAGCCCAATTTTTGTGTCGGTTTGACCTATTTTAAAAAGAAATACTAGGATCATGTGCTGAGTTGTTGTCTGGGAGTTTTTTTGGGTTTTTATCATGTTAAGCATAAGAGGTCGTATTAAATTTAGTTCTGTATAGACAATGTATGTAAGTTTACCTGTGGTAACTTGTTGTCTTACACTGCTTTCAATTTTGTTTTTCCTGATCGCCTTATTTCCAAGAAGATGGGGATTCACCAAGTGTTTGGCTGGAGGGAGAGTTGTTTACTTATGGAGGCCTAACGTTGGATGGAGCATGAGAGCGGATGGTCCGTTCGGCCCTTGAAGCTTGTCGCTCTGAAGCTGTATGGTATCCCTTGATGGAATGTCTTACTGCCCTTACTTCAGATAACCGTATGGACCTTGTCAAAGTGTGGGAGTGGAGAAGATCCCATACGTGAAGCCTCATGAGGGCTCTTGGGCCTGGATTGAGATTGTTTATAATTTGAAAAATAAAGAAATGATTGTTTACAGTTTAGTGATATGGGTGTTTGAGTGTGAGTTGGTGTTTGTATTTGTCCTATAAAATTCTGATAATATATTAGTTACTGGTCGTTATTACTGAGGTTTTAAAGCAAAAGTTATGGTTTCCTTAGAATGTTCCATTTAAACTAATTTACTGAATACAAGAACAAATTGATCAATCATATAGTTGCCTAATTCACAACGATTTAATCTATAGTAAGCCCTAACCTGTTCTTAGGGGACCTTCCTTGACATGAAGAGAAAGCTCAAAAAGGGAGAGTTGCCTTTTTTTTTTATGTACGAGAAAATGCGTGCCCCTTCTGATTTGTGTTGAGTAGGCATAGCTACATTACAAATGACTTTGTAGTAACCGACGCCAGGTTCGGAGTAATTAGTAATTTTTCACTGGCCTTCACTTGAGTGAAGTTTCAAATTTCAAGGCCCGCGGTTTCGCGTGCTCTGGATATGCCTGAGTGGTTTAAGATGTCCGACAACAATTACCGTTGATTTTCTTGCCGACATTTTCTCTAAAGTTTGATTGATAATGCCTTTAATTTTAAAAAAAAAAAATAGCGATAAAATGTTATGAAAGTAATTCGAGTGCTAGAGTATCGCTATCGTACAGCTGCGACTGCCGCACAGTTTCATTTTTATTTAGTACAGAGGGAATGGATAATGTGACGAAACGCCGCTAACATACTCTTTCCCAAGCCTGAAATCATCCTACGCTTAACCAAAAGCATTTTAAACTAGTCAGACTGATTGGTTTTTGCTGTGTCCAAATGAATACATATCTGTTCAATCAAGACGAATAAATTGCCCTTTCGATAATATTGAGTTTGGGGGTGTGATCGAAGGTCGATTGCTCTCTTCGTGTGTGTCCTAGCCGTGCCACATCCCGACTTTTAGCATCTGAATGACTAATGTTTTGTTATGTTGCCTATATTTTGGGCAGACACTGGTTTATAAAAACATTGAATTGTGTAACTGATTGTAAACTAAAAGTTAATATGACACTTTTGACTTACCTGCCTTTTAATACTCATTTAATGTTAATTAAAAAAATATTTTTCAAAATGTATTAATTTAACTGAGAACAAAATGAAATCTCGTTAGATGTTAAAATTAATTCTTCGTTTAGTTTCTTAATTTGAGCGATCCCACTTCACTAAGTGCTTGACCTGATTTGTGTTTCGGGTAGGGGTATAGTTGATTTTCTTTTGTTTTTTTAATAAAAAACCAAATTTTTATTTACACAGTTAGGAAATAATAATGACTTATATCAAAGTATGTCTATTCATAAACGTTTTTTTGGACCATTTGTAGTGATTTTGATAGGGGCCTTGAGATCAATTATACTAGTAATTTTCTGCCTTGATGTGCTGATATGATAAACCTTTGTAAGTTTCATTGTCTGGTATTAAAAATCAGAATGTGTTGGTTTATTTGTTTCTATATTTTGAGTGCCATCGAAGGCGGTGAATGTTTTGTTGTACTGGAGTCTGGCATCTTCCAAGTTTTTCCCTCGAGTACTTCATAGTAAGTTACTTTTAATGTGTTCTTGAATAACTTTTTATTGATTATGTAATTTTCATTCGTTCTTGAAAGATTTTGTTATGTAAAGGTGATGTGGATAACATAAGAAGAATGTTATGGCTTTTTTGGTTACATAGTCTAAATATAATATGTGTAATTAAATTTTTTGCATTTTATACTTTGGATAAGAATGATAATGTTTAGTTTGTATTCGAAAGCAGGAAAAAATATGACAGCTTATAAAAGCTTAAATCTTAATTCATCGATTAAACTTAATTTGGAAACCAAAAGGTGTTTAAGGAGGTTTTCAATGGTTGTTATTCATATCACTTTAATATTCAAAACATAAATATTTATTTAGCAAATTCCATTGTTGCTTATCAACTATATTTTTTTGTGTATTGCTATAAAATGTATATAATTATGTTTTTCTATTGAGCCTTTTACGTGCGTTAGTAGAATGATTTTCAAATATATTGTATTTTAAACTGGTGTTTGTTTTTACAATATTTTCTTGTATGTATATTTTAATGTCTTTGTATAATGTGTGAATATATGATATTACAATGCCATCTTTCAAAGTGTACTTGATGCTGGGTAGCTTGGGGGTGTAGCTAGGGAGTAGGGGCTGCTAGAATATAAGTAGGGTTGTGGGATATTTTTGAGCCTAGTTATTGAAATTCTTCCAACATATATTTTTATGCCATGAGTGCCCTAATTTACCACTTTTTTTTCTTTGATTAATTGATATATATAGCTAAGCCTTATATCTATTATATGTATTAATTTTATAATAATAGCTGTGTTCATTCTAGATCTGCAAAAAGGTGGCAGGGTGCCCTGATTTTTTAATTATAATATAAAAAGTGGGGCTACTTGCAAAAGTTTAGTGGCACATTGTCTTACAGAGCACTTGCAAAAAAGTTTATTGGGCATCTAAAATGCAATGAAAAATAAATTTTTTCGGATTTTTAGAAATAGAAAATACTCTAAGCATACCATAAATTAAATATTTGTTTCGTTACTTTAATTACTCATCGGATTTTATGAACCTCTTTTTCTAGTAAGTGAGGAACATGATGTATGGGGGCACTTATGCTTCTAACATATGTAGCCAGAACTTGACAAACAGTATCTACTAGAGCGAAGTGTGTGGAAGATCATTAATGCCCTGGTACTTATCAAACAAACGGGGGTTTTGTTTGCATTCAGGCCTTCTTAGCCATATTTTAAAATTAAAAGCAAGGTTGTCATAGTATTGTGCGCTAAATAACTCAAAATATTTGAAGAGGTGCTGAAGGTAGTTTATAAGAATGTCAGAGAAAATTAAACTTGGTTTCCGAGCTCTGGGTATGCCCGAATCCTGAATTTTGTATGTCTCGAACTGTTTCTAGCCGACACTGTTCCGTTTCCCGACTTCTGTTTGTTATGTTCCTCCTTTTATTCCATGTCCATGCTATTAATTTGATTTTGTACCCACAAAAAAATTTCGTAGGGTTATGACATTTAACAGAGTTACGAACAGAAAAAGAAAAAAGCCGGCTAGTAAGGCCCCCCCCGAGATTAAGTTTTTATAAATTGCATGTAAGTTTTAGTGCCACTATTTTTTTCCAAGATTCTAACATATCTACACATAAGTTGTAAAGCAAAAAAAGATCTATTACAAAAAGCTACAACTCAAATGAAACAAAAGCGTATTAAACCAATACTACATCTTTGACAATTTGGAGTATTTGGTTCGTTATTTTTTAAACGAAATGTGTAATATTTTCAAATTCGTAATTTATTCTAACAGCCCCAAAAATACATTGAGGTATATTGAGGTAATATTATAAGCCGTTGTTCTTCCAATTATCCAAAGTTGTCAGATTATTTTATACGTAAGTTGGTGGTTGTGTTGTGGGTTGGTTTTCGTTGGTTGCGATGAGTGGTTCGGTCCCTTTCCCAATATTCCAATTGCTTGGATAGTTGGAGTATTCTACTAAATACTTATTCAAGAAATTTTTCAGAAAATTCAAGAACTAGAGAATTTACTAAACTAACTTAAATTTTGTAATACATAAAGGATGTAGTAGTATTTGCCGATATTTTTACTTCATTAATAAAAAAAATAAAACCAATCTCAAATCTGAAACCCCAGTATAAGACAAAATAAAAAGGACCTCCCTGATTAGTTTTAAAAGTAAACAAAAAAAATCCCCTCCATCCCTTAACAGTTAACCTGTCTTGCGATCACAAGGTCGGACTCTAAAACAATAGATCAGAAGAAAATATTCTGGTTGGTTTGTGTCGAATTAGGTCCTTGAAACGGAGCTACAAAAGTATTGAGACACTCTTTTCCGGATCACTCGTCCAATTAAAAATACTGCCATTAAAAAAACAACTTAAAACCATCTAAACACCAAAAACGCAATCTCAAACTCCTCAGTATAAAACAAAATAAAAAAGGCCCCATAGTTTCAAAAAATGTTAAAAAAAATAATCCTCCCTTTCTTCTTAAATTTCAACCTGCTTCTTGCAATCACAAGTGTCACGACTCAAAAACGAATCGATAGAAAGATAATATTCTGTGCTGGCTGCGAATTAGGCCCTGTACCGGAGCTAAAAGGTATTGAGACTACTCTTTCCGATCACGCAAACCCAAAGCCATCGATTTACTTGTCCTCGAATCATTTGAGGAGGCATCTATAGCTGATGTCATCAGGGGATTTCTAAAAAATTATAGGCAGCAAAATGATCAAATCGATTTTAATCATGGACTGCAAATTTTTGGTCAGTCAGGAGAGATTGATTCTCTCTTTCTATATGGGGGATTTTCAGGTGGATGGTTGCCACTAGCCGTTTGCTTTGGTTGGATATTTGAAGACAACTGTAGTGCTGAATATATATCTTAATTCTCCTTATAAGTTTTAATTTAAAATTTTTTTCTTTAGATCATTTAGTAACCCAGAAAGAACAATGTTAAACATTGCTATTTTTTTATCAACAATTTAAAGTTTATAGTTCGTTCTTTGATTTAAACCGGAGAGAATGATAGGATAAGCATTTTTTTAGGTTGTGGTTAAGTTGTGGTAAAATTTTTGCTTCGGTCTTGTGAAAATTTTAGGTCTTTAGTGTCTGTTTAGCTTTCCGCTTTGTTAAAGTAACCTGTGTTCAAGGCATGATTTTGGCCTCAAAATTCTCGATCGTTCTTATCTAGTGTTCTTAAAAATTCGATTTTATCTTTGTGGTCGTATTTTATCAATGATTAAGTTTAGAAAAACGGTGTTTTGGTTGTAAAATAGTTTATGAAATTACAACTGTAGACGTTGAGAAATAAGTAAATTTTTGAAAAAACAAAAGTTGGATAATAAGCCGGAACGAATTTTTGAAAAACTCAGGAAATACGCGGAATAATGTTTAAAAGCACAAATAAAATCGGCTAGGGAGGGCAGGGATTATTCTGGGATATGTAAAAAAAAAAAAGGGGATAGTAGGGCTGGGGTTGATTTATATTAATAAAAAGAGGCGGAGCCCAGGGGCTACCGCCCCGCGTGAAAAAACGCCTTAGAATCCCCTTTTTTTTTGTCCCCTATTTTCACCCCCCCCCCCCCCCCGTAATGTATCTCTGATAATTAGCTCATCATTTCTATCTTGACAAGGTATGGTATTTACTTCTTACTCACTTCACCAGAGCGGGATTTAAAGATTTGCCGCCCTACACAATTTTTCTCTTCCCTTAGGAAAAAATTTAGCTAGTTAGCTGGACAAAATACGGTTTAATGTGGCTGTTTTAATAATTTACATACACATAATGACAATCATCTACGTACCCTTCACACACTCAATCGAAAAGTGAAATGAATGAACAAGGCGTTTTTTTTTTCCTCCCTTTCCTTTTTAAATTTTAACTGTTTACGTATTTTTTCATTCAAATTCAAAATCCAAAGTGATAAGAAGAGGGATGGGAGCCAATTTGGCGCCCCGCAGCATAACCAAGTTTTTGCTACTAAGTTATTCGTTACTCTATTATACATTTACATCGTTAATGTTTTAGAATATTGTATTTTGTTGTCTTTCTTATATATATTTATGTGTCCGCTTTGTCTTGTTGCGGTCCCTTTTAATAATTTTTTAATGGCTGTATGGCGCTCTTTTTTTCGCCCGCCCGTGCCGCATCACACAATTTGGCCGCCCTCCCGACTCTAGGCTGAGACTCCTACTTAGCCTCTTTAGAAATCCCGACCCTGCATCTTCACATACAAGTTATACAACTTTATTAAAAGCACCTATTGTGTTCATTGTCCTTTCTAAAAAAAAGCCCTGTGCCCGCCCCCCCTCTTTCAAGTTATGGTTGCTTTTTTTCTTTTCAATTTCAATTTGTGGTGTATTGACTTATAACTCTGTTCTAAAACCCATAACTTTAAAATTCAAAGATTGCCTGATATTTATATATTTTTTAGATGTATCATGGGGTACAAGAACGTCAATCGCACTGTTTATCAAAGCTCTATGGTAATGGTCTGTCGAAACAGGTTACATGTTCTTTTTTACTAATTGCCCCTAGTTGAATTGTTAAAAATATGCTTATTACGTATTTAAAAAAAAAAAAAATACTTTTTTTGCTGATAATAAGCTTGAAAGTTTTTTAAGGTTGTTTTATGGAATTTTAATATTGTATACAAATAATTGAATGTTTATGTGTTTTGAAATGAAAATTATCCATTTTTGGAGTTGCCTTTCTGGAGTTTGCCTTCTGAATATATTGTAAGTTTTTATTACTAAGTCATTTATTTTTTCCATCAAGGGTAGTAGAAGTAGAAATTTTTTTGCTTTCATAAAATTCACATTTGGTTTTTTTTAACTTGTTTAATATTTGTTTGTTTTTGTTTTTAAGCAAGAATTTTGAATATTTGTTTCATGTATATAATGTATAAAATTTTTACACATTGGTTTTTGACTAATCATTTCCAAATATAGGTAGTTAGTATAAATGTTTAAATTTGTGATTGTTTTTGCGTTCTTCAATTCAGAACGCCCTGCAGCAATTAACGTTTTTATAAATTGTTATTTATATACAGCTGCCGAACTGAAAATCTGCCCATTTGCTCGAGGATATTTGTAAGCACAAATATGAAACGTTCAGTTGATTCAAGTTATATATTTATAATTTTAAGGGTTTTTTTTTTAAATTTTTTTTTTTTTTTGTTTTTTTTTTAATTTTTCTATAGGGTTTTTTTTTTAATTGTATACTGGTAATTTTTTAAATATGTATTTTTACTTGATATTTTGTTACTTTGCCTTTGTATTTGCTTTATCATCCAAATCTTTTTAATTTGATCCATCTGAGTTTGTTTTCTTCTTTCCACTGGTTTGTACTTCTTTCTAATGGAAAGCTAATTATATTACAACATACATGTATTGCTGTTGCCCTACTAATTTTCAAGCAGCTCATTGTTATAGATTATTATGTTTTTTTATTATGGTAGTGCCAGATCAGATTTGGAGGGAAGGAAGAAATTAAGCCCACCGAAAAAGGATAGCAGGTTAATACGTTTTTTTTTATTGTAGAATGTATTTTGTTAATAAATAGTTTGCATTACCAATTTGGAATACTAAGCCCCACACCATAAAGTTCTGTTTTATCCATCAACTTATTAAATAGTTCTTGATCATTTTAAACTTGTAATTCCTCTGAAGGTGAACTGAAAGCTTCGATTCCCAGTACGATGTGGAATTATATACGTCCTTGTTAAAACCATGTAATATGAATCCCTGCAAAAAAAATGTCACTTAGCTTTGAGCTAACAAAAAGTTTCTTTTAAAGAAATATTGAGGATAAATGCTTAGGGATAAAAAATTAAGAAATGTATTTTTATTTTTTTCTCCTTATTCTTGTTTAAAGATGATGTTTTCCGATGTTTGTCTCTCTTTATTTAATAAGACGTTTTTTTTTTAATTCTAGCAATTTTCAATTTTTTAAAATTTATAATAAAAATCTTATTGTTGATATTTATTATATATATAATCTAGTTGATATTATAGTTTTAAAACTGTAGACGATATATATTAAGCTCTTTTGTATGAAACAGACAATTAGTATGTTTCCCTTCTTGTGTTAGTATTTTTATGTAGTATTCATGCTGTTTGTTTTGCTATTATAATTTTATTGATTTTGTATGGTACGAGCTTATCCTGGGTGCCCCCAATAGATTTATGTTTAATAGTTATTATTGATGTATAGATTTGTCGACCAACCACTGTTAAACGTGTGTTTTAGGCTCATTTGGTTACAATATAAATTATTGATCTTATCTATTCTTTATTAAAGACTTTAAAATTGTTGTGAATATCATCATTATTGCTAAAATATATAATAAATAATGAAATTAGTGTTAAAATACTTTAAAAGGTATCACAAACATTTTATAGTAATACTTATGTTTCCTGTATTAGTAAAACAAAAAGTTTTTGATTTATTAAATGTTTATAAACTACATTTGGCATTCCTACATAGTTTTTGAATAGCAATGTTTCGTATTTACTATTTGTCATTGTATCTTTAAAGTTTTATTTGCAAATTTTTTGTTTTAGTGGTTTTCGTATGATCTGATGTGCCCAATTTGAAAAGGGAGTGTTTTGCCCCAACATGGACTTAAGGAAAACCACAAAAGTTTCCCACTGAGGTTTGGTTTTGAGTTATATTAAACTAATATCCAGTAGTTTAGAAAAACTTTTGGTTCTATTATTAATATCTTGTCGTTATATAATATGTCTGCCTTTAAAGGGACTGTCTGGACTCTTCAAAAATTTAATTTTTGGTAAAGAAAGCTTTTGAGGTTAAAAGGACTTAAGTGCGGGAATGTCTCAATTTATTTTTTCCTGAAAACTGAAAAATGCCCTCTAAAGATATAATTTGCATTATTTTGCCCTAATTTTTTAAGTAGTGAGCGACAGGTTTAGCTTCTAATATTTTTTCTCTGTTTCTAATCATTAATATCTAACACTTCTGTCAGGCAACAACAAAGTAGTTCTTATACTAAAATTTCTAATTAATACTGTTCCTACTTTGCGCCTCGTCATCTGATGTATTTGATTACAAAGTTAGTGAAAAACTTTATTCTAGGGTAGACTAATTAAATTATGTTGGGTATTTTTAGCACATTTTTGTTTACATTGTTTGTTTTTATTCTTATGTTTTTTAAGAAATTTTTTAAATTTGTTCAGCTCGATTGGGGCCATTCGTAATATGTAATATTGTAGAACGATCCTAAACTATTAAAAGCTGTTTTTATGCCTTGTTCAGTTTATCATGAAGTAACTAATTGCATTTTTTCCTGTTTCTTTTTTCACCGCAATGGATATTTAAACTCTGAATTTTGTTTTTTGGCAGGCAATGTTACTGTATGATGTAATGGTGTATTTGTTTGAATATTTTATATGAGAGCTGAACCTCTGATAAGTAAAATCTCTCATCTAAATATAATTTCAAGATTTAGAACTGTTTAGCATTAGTATTTTAATTAATTACTAATTTACTGTGTTATAAATTTTTTTAATGAAATTTATTGTTAATTGGTTGGATTTAATGAAATAAGTTAATTGGGTATTTTTTTTGTTGTACGTCATTTTTGTACTATGCATAACAATGGATACACTTGGTGATTATAAAAAATAGGAGAGCCTATGACCATATAAAAAATAAGTATATATGTTTGTTGATTTTTTGGTAAGATTATTTATGATTTTATTTATATATATGCTATATTTGTTTTATGGAATTATATTAGTTTATTAGATTTTACTTTATATCTACTTTATCTTGAATGTATTAATTTTTTTTTATTATATTTTTTAACAAAGATTTGGTATTAAATTTGTTATATAGTTTGTAAAGTTAGAAAAAACTCTCGTATTATCCTGATTAAAGATTAATTTTTTTTTTAATGTTTAGCATTTCTGGCAAGATTGTCCGACTTTTTTGGCTACTAAACTTTTTGTACTAAATAAAGCAGATAAGATACCAGAGGTTATATGCTACTGAAAAACATTCAGTAGCTGATATTTGGTAGGGGTAGTGTTAGAGCTCTGGTTGAGATCAGCAGCTGAATGAAAAACATTCATGTAGAAGCATACATGCACATGGTGTTAGCAGATTTCATCACAAAATAAGGCTAAAAAAAAAAAGTGGTCGTTTTTTTTATGTAATAATAATTACAATTTGGAAACCTGTTGTTAAATTTTTTTAAAGAAGATATCATTTGTGTCTTGTAATTATCTCTCATTTGTAAATTCATGATAAAACCATGACATACTTTTTGTATTTTTAGTATTTTTTATTAGTGATAGTTGTCAGTACTGTATATTGCCGCTGTGGTCTAGTTCTGATGTTCAATTTCAACTCATACCAAACCACCCTGCCAACTCTCCATGGGTTTTAAATTTTTATCTAACAAGATTCAGATTCCCCATATTTCCAAGAGAAACTGTAATTGTGTTCCCTTTTAAAAATCTGGCTCCCCAATTGTTTATGTTTGCCGACAAAGAGGAGAATTCAGAAAATTAAATAAAAATCTGGTATTATTGCAGGTATAAGTTAATTAAAATGCTGGATTTATTTGGCCAAGGTTGCCATGTGTTTCTTTGAATTGGAGAACCCTCGTGCTCCAGCTTACTTCAATAAAATATGAGAGTACTCAGCTATGCTTGGGAACTTTAACATTGAGGGTTTAGAATGAGGGTTTGACCACCTGCACTGACGGACACATATGCCCTAGCACCCAGAAGTCTATTTATGTCCAAGTTAAGCCTGAAATGGGCACAGCAGGGTTTGGCTTTCCAAGGACGGGTCTGTTGCCAAGATGGTGTAGTTGTAGTTTGTAGGTTTATTAGCAAATGTTGTTGTATTAATTTATTTTTTCTTGAAATGCAAACCTTTGATTAATATCTATTATTTTGTATTTAGAAATTTTTTTATGTAAGATGGGGCGTTTTTGCTTGGAAGATGAACGCAGCCAGCCCATGTTACATATGGATGGCAGACTAGGTAAGAGAAAATAAATACTATATTAAAAAATTTAACTTTGCAGATTTGGTTAATTTTTTTTATTATGAACAATGCTGCATAAAGCTTCTATATTTTGTTGTGTTGATCATATATCATTTTGTATAATTTCGGCAATAGCTGCCGGGGTTAAAGTAAATAAGAGTATCTGATAGGTAGAAAAACAAAATGATGTCATGAATATTCTCCATAGATAACATAAATGATGTCATAAGAAACTCACTTTTTTCCATGTGCGTGTTCAATTATTTTGCCATTTTTCTAAATTATCTCATAGGGAAAACTTACATAGTACTTAGAATTTTTGCACGTACTTATTTTAAAAAATTATTGTAAGAAGAAAGCCATGTCCCTACACAATAATACTTTACTTTTAAATCTGTTGTCTATTTATTTCACTCAAACCTACCGTCTCGGGAAATAAAAGCTTACTTCGCTTAAATAAAAGTATTTTTTCAGCCACTAGTTGCTTACATAATATATTATTAAGTTTTGGCGCATTTTATAATAAAAAAAATGTTAGATACAAAACGGTGCATTTTTCTTGCGCTGGTTGTTTGTTGATTTTTGACGTTTGTATTGTATATGAGGATCACTAGAAACTTCAAATGTTTTTTTTAATGTATGATTTATGAAGGCTGTTTGTGTAGTAATAAATTAGTCTTTTATATTGCTTCCCTGCTTTATTCTATTACAATGGCTAGTTTAATTGTTGGAGAGCATGGACTGCATGAGCCTAAACGATGTTGAATTGGCGCCAAATAGTTTTATTGTCACAAAAATTTTACATTGTTGGACTCAAAAGTGTATCTTCATCAGAATGGGACACAACACAAACTTTATCAGATCAACATTCCCTAAGTTTTTTTTTTCTCCAATGGGGCTGACATTATATTGGCCGGCTTGCGGCCACGCCTTTAGGTTTGCCTAGATCGACACATTCCCAGATTGAGAGCCCTTTTCTTGTTGCCACCAGCTAGGAGACTCCTCGCTACCCAATTTTAAAGCTATAGATTGAAATGAATTGATCTCCCTTGTGTGGTTGCTATTTAAAAGTTATGCCAAAGATTTAATTTTGCCGAGAGAACCAAATCAAATTGCCCCTTTTTAGTGATGCTATTTGCTGCTTGTATGCTCTAGTTGAACCATTAATTCAAATACGTCTAACCTAATTCTAAGAGCTTGATTTGGGTTAGGAGAAGAAAAATTTGCTTTCATCATTCCCTTAATTAGTAAGTATAAGTGGTTAGGTGGATCTGGACAATTTATGTAAGTATATTTAAAAAATGTAGAAAAAAAAATAAAGATATAAAAAATTTGTAATTTGTGGGGTTGGATTTTAAATCATTACTTATTGTCATTAAAATTTGTTCTACAAGTATTTTATATTGCCTAAGATTATTTTTTGGAATTGGTTTAATATTTACTATTTAGTGTGTCGCCATGAGATTTTGTTTTTAGGTATGGCCTAGTGATGTTATACTTTTTGCTTATCCAGCCATTGACAATCCTGCATTTAATTACAACATGTGTTCGCGGACCTCGTGTGAGCACTGCAGACTCATCTGTGGACAGTTCCATAATGTTCCGCCTCCTAAGGGATGGATGAGTTTGAACCCAAATCCTTGTTTGTATCTCAAAACGTAGAAAATGGAATTGATAAATAATTCATCGCTTTGGATTTTTGCTACAAGTAGGTGCCTTGTAATGTTATGATCTTATATTTTTACCTATGGTTTGAATCCCATATGAGTATTGACTTTTATAAATGTCGTCCCTCTTAAAAAGCAGTTGGTATTTTTCCTTGATTTGACACGGAAAAAATATTAGGTTGGTGGTTGTATGCCAGGGCGTCGCCTTTATAGTTGCCTTTAAGTTTGTTAACCTGGTTGGTGATGGTTCTTTTTATTACATGATCATACAGTTACTATTTCTGCTGTTACAAAGGTGATTAAGGACCGGCTTACAGTGAATTGATTGGTTTGTGTTTTATTTTTTATAAAACGGATGAGTACAATTTGAAAAAAATTTTCTATGTGACAAGTTAGATAGTTTGATTGTATATTTTCGAATAAATATTGGTAAATGTAAAATTATGTAACTAAGTCTTTAAATATAGTTTTTTAGCCATCTCTGTCTCTCATCTTGAAACGTTACTTGTATTTTTGGATTATCAGTTTTAAGTTGTGCTTAAGTATATATGGAAGGGTGGCTGTTTTTTAGCCCAGTCGGGTTAGGATTCCCTGTTGCGTTTATAGTTCGCTAGTTTATTTTGGAGATGCCTTAGCTTGAACCTTGGAAACTTAAGCATGCTAGGCCCCCAGAGTGCCTCACCAAACTAGGCTCCCATCCCCTGCATTTCCTAGAAATCTGAAGGGGTGGTGGGGAGGTAGGGGAAAAGGGGTTTTCGAAGCTATGCTGAAGCAAAGTATGCTGTTATGTGATCGGACAGTATGATCGGACAGTCTGTAGTAGACATCACTCTAAAAAGTATACAAAGATTTTTTTAAAAAATTAATATTAGGGTATCTGTCTATTGAATGAAGAAAAGATTTTAAGAAAAGGTTAGAGATGGAGATAAAGAAGATTTGTAAAATTTATTTTTATTCTATATATTAGAACATTAATTTACAAAAAAGCATACTCGGAAAATCAAAGTATTTCTAATTGCCTGATTTTGTAGCTTTAAAAAAGAAGAAAAAGAAAAAAAGCGTTGATTGGTGTGTTGGTTGCTTGTGATGTGTGAGTGGTTGTGTTTGTTTGTGACATGCCCATCGTGGTTTTCATTTGATGTATGTATGACTTGCCTACGTATGAAAAACTTAGGGTTTTTTATTATTATGCTATGATTTATTTGCTTTTTATGGTCCACTAGTTAGAACTAAACTATGTGATTTTGTCTATTATAATTTTTGTTTACCATTGAGAATTATAAAGATATTTCGTTTACCTTCACTTTTTATACTTCTTTGTGTACGTGTCTTTGCTTTATGGCTTTGTTTTTTGTTTTTTGCTGCTTGTTTTGTTGTGCTGTTTGTTTTTTGAAAGCTTATTTGGTTGGCTGGATCTTATGTATGTTATTGATGTTGATTTTGTCGATACTCTGGTAGTCTATCATTTCTAAACTTGCCCCTTTTATGATACTAAATGCCCTGGTTTAAATTTCTTATTCTATTTCTGCTTTTTTAATAAAAAAATATGAGGGTTTCTTAATGTGGTTTGTGGCATAGTGATGTTTTCAAAAAGTGTTTCCTAGTGACTACAAAAAATATATAGGACTTGTGGACCTCTCTCTGCAAAAAAATTAATTTGGATCATACTCGTTAATCAATGGTATACTTAAACATGGTATACAGAGAGACACAGATTCATTGCAATACTGAGTGTTAAAATTTGGTAGTAAGGTGAGAGATTATGCATCCCAAGCAAAAGCAGCCCAAGTGGTACTATAGGAGATAAGAAATTGTGCTTTACTAGTAAACCGATTTCTCGCACATACTGTTAAAGGTTAGCGTCTATAACATTCTGCTGACTTTTTTATATTCGAGTTTGGGTCCACATATCACCATAGTTCACGTGGGGAAAGAAGAGGGGTTTTCGCCCTCGCTCCAAATGTAATGCATACAAGTTTTTTTTCCTCTGAATATCAAGGTACTAAATATTGCAAAATAAAAAGGTTGCATTTGCATGGCTACTAAAATTTGGCCAACAAAATGCTTACATATACATTTTTTTATTAGGTCTTTTTTGCTCAATACCGACTAAACCATGCCTCTTGTCAATTTCTTAAAAGTAATAGAGGTGGAGATTTATAACCGTTTCTTTTTTTTTTATAGATTTTTGATTTTGTTCGTTTTGTTTTATTTTGTTTTTTTAGTTTTAAATTCAGAACAAATACAAGTTTTTTGCACATTTCAAGTTTGATTTTTTACGTGTTTTCACAAGATTAAAAGTTAAGTTGACAAAATGTTGCATTGTACGGGATTTTCAATACTCCCTCTTTATCATATCAGATGCCAGCAGGCTGCTGCGTTTGGACAGCCTCACTTCAAGTTTTGTGGTTTTGGGACGTTTCATTAGTAACTGTTTTTGACGTATTTTTTCATTGTATCAAACTTCCAAAAAATAAAAACTTTTACGATAAGACAGTATTATTGAAAAAATTTATCCCATCGGATTACGGGTAGGAAGGGAAGTTAGTGATTTAAGGGGTTTGTGTCCATGGGTTTCCATACCAAATGCTTACAAAATATAATCTCACCGATTGATGATAGGAGTCTTGGGGCCTAAATAAAAAATTCTTCAGTAATTATAATTCCCATAGATTTATGGATGCGGCCCATAATTAATTGTATTAGTTCAAATTATTGTTACTTTTCCCAATCAAATCCCATTTCCTTCAGTTTCTATAACTCTGACTAACATTCTGCGGGTCTAGAACTTTGATTTTGATACTAATACTTCCGGAGTCGTTGCCAAGCCGCCCCTGCCCACTTTGCTTGCTCTCTCGCCTGCTTCACTGTCTTCCTGGGGATAGGAATTTCACGCCTTTTCCTCTATTACGATATTCCCGCAAAAAATAGATCCCAAGAGGCCATTAATTTCTAAAAGACGCAATGACCGATGTGTCTAGATTCCGTAAGTAAGAACATTCCATTACAGAAAGCTTCATTGTTCGTGCAGCACGTCCTGATCCACTGTGCCTGTTGCTCCAACAGCAACTGCGCAATAGTTGCCGGTTGGTTTTTTGTTGATGTGGCTGTTTGATGGTGTTGTTAAATTCGAAACTTCCCCCTTCTGTTTTTCTACTTAGATAACATTGGTCTTGGTTTTGAATTTGGCTTGCCTCTTTCTTTTTTGTGATCTTTTCCTCTTTGATATTATTTTGTTTTACTAAATTGTATTTAAAAAAAAAATGAATTTATAATGATGAAGTAGTCCTGGGAAAGATACACCTTGTTTTGCTATTAGATATATTCCGTTGAGTTCGGTATGCTTGGGGAACGATTGAGCGACATGGTGAAACTTGGTGATTGCTCTTCGGTTTTTCTTCTCTCGTTGCTACAAATATGTCGGGACTTGTGTACTCGGCAGTGAAATCAGGATTGCTGCCGAGAGACGAGAGAGGAACTATAATGAGAGAGAACCCAGTTTCCTTGTTGCCACCACCTTAGGCGATTTTGACTCTACAATCGTCGCAAGACTGGTCCTGACAGGATTCCTACGTAATATGAAGGGGTATTGTATTGTTTCCTCTCTGCACTTCTATCAGTTGTATGTTCTTTTTACAGTTCCTTCGATCTAACGCAAGTTTCAAAATTTCCCTTCCTTCTTTCACCTTTGATGCGTCTTTCCATGAATATGTGTGTGGAGCATCAATGATTTTGTTTGTGCTGCTGTAGAAGAGTCAAGTTGCTGCTATTTTCCTTATTAATCTTACTCAACAGAGCCTTAAAGGGGGGTAATGGGGATGGGTGAGCCTGACTAAGGTTTTTTTCAAAACTCAAGTGCCTCAATGTTTAATCCATATGGGGTAGATAAATAACTATTTTTTCTGTCATATTTCTCTGAACTGCATTGAATATATTTTTGCCAAAGTTTTTTTTTTTTGTTAAATAATAAACGCCTACATACACTTTAGGGGCCCCATAAATTTCCACTTTTTAAAAAAATTTCTTTAAGATACTTTGTGCTAAAATTTATTGCTATTATAATAAATTTTTTAAAAAAGTTTTCGATTCTTTTATTTCAAAAAGTGAGATTGTTCTTTGGTACCTGGTAAGTCAGCTACATTTTGATCACATAAAAGGAAAATCTGTTTGTAATGGTAAATTCTTCCTATTCAATACAGCGTAGATAATGTGGCTCAGCAGTCAGAGAAATGCTTTTTTTCGTTTTATTGGATTTGATCATTGTATGCACTTTTTTTACTTCGGAATCGGGACCCGGGGGAGATCAGTGCCGCCCATCCATTGTCCCGTGTAGGTTTGGAACCACTAAGATGTCCAGGTAGGTTGTAGATTGTAGAACAAGAAAACACTCGCCCAACGCAAACCCACCGTTTTTCCTCGAAAAGTACACAGGGCCGAAATGTTGATTTTAATATTTATAAAGGTTGACTATTTGTAATTATTACATTTTTTCTGAGTCAAATTTTCATGTAAGTTGCAGATATATGTCTGTTTGAATACTTATGTTTTGTTTATTATATAGTTAGATATTTATATAGTTTTTGCCATATGTTTTATTTTGTTTTTTACTGATAATGGCTGCTTCAGCCCGCCTGGCCCGTTGGTAGGATTCGTGTGGTATTTTTGCCTTATTCCGCTGTTTCAGTATCATTCCGTATTTTTGTTCCAGTTGTTATTGTTATATGTAGTTGTATATAGTATTGTCTTATTTTAGTATATATTGAAGACGTATATAGTTTGAAAAAAATTCTCCTGTATATTTTTATGCTGCACAGCTATAATTGATGTATTAATGTTGATGATTATATGATCTTAAGTATGGTCAACTGTTTTTTCGTTTCATTGTGCAAGAAATTAGCGAGCTAATTTTAAATTTAATTAGTTGTAGAAATAACAAAAGAATAGTGTTTTTATGTGTTTCATGTTCCCTAGTACAATGGATGAATTTTTTTTGTTGTTAACATTATTTTAAAGGATGATTAGTAAAACTTGGTTTACCAAATTTTGGAAAAGCCCTTGCTTTCTTTTTTATTTTTGATGGTTATATGAGATTAAAGAGTGTTTTGTTCTTAATTTAGCTCTGACGGAACAACAAACTTATTCTAACCCCTTTATGGGAGACGTTCTGTTGCGGGAAGCTTTTTTTTAGGGATCTTGTAAGTTACCGATGCAGAACGAAGGAAGAGGAAAAGAGAGTGCTCCCATATGAGTGGTTGGTAATTGTTGTTTTAAAAAGGACTGCATTGATATCTTATCTAAAATTTAATATTTTACAAATAGTTGTAAAAGTGTTTTTGTAAGAATTATTGTGGTGTTTTTTTTTTAAAACTGTTTGGTTTTCAAGCATGTATTTCAAGCATATCACGTAGGAAAACATTTTCAAAGGTTAAGTAATATTGACATTAATTTAGTCTCAAAAATGTATTTTTTTTTTTGGTTATTAGTGTTTTATGTTTTTTTTTTTTGTATTATACTACGTTTATACATTTTTAAATAGATTATTTCACACCCACATATATATCCACCCCCACTCACCAACCCTATAGAAACCCTCCCTCATATTATACAATAAACCACCTACCCACTACCCCTATCTGTGACTACACCCTCCCAACCCCCCCCAACACAACAACCACCCCCCCCCCCATATTTATTTCATATTATGCTTTGATACATCTGAATAGAATGTTGATCCGCTAACCGCCAATTCTGTTTGGATTGAACTCCTGGCTAATATGTAGACTTTTTTTTACAGGTATTTTCCTTTGGTAAAGGTAGTTAATTTAGTTCTCTAAATTTAGTTATTTTGGAGGGAGGTTTGAAATTTCCGAAGATGGATATCTATTTTTCATTTTTCATGTATAATGATTATGCTATTGTTTGCTGGTATGATAGACTTGTAATCATTGATAGAGTAGTTGTTTTAGGGCTTATTAAGGTATTCTATCAGTAATTAAATGTTTGTTTTTTAGCAGAAGATATTCTATCAGTGTAGTAGAGGGATTGAAATTTGTTTATTCCGTCATTGCAAATCTGCCGCCTTGTATTGTCAAACCTCGCCCGATATTTTCTTGGGTGACATTGGTTTTTCGTTCTTTATTCGTATTACTTCTTTAAATGGTGTGTGTTTATTACATACTTTTTGTCTTTATATATTGAAGGTTGTGACATTAAAAAAAAATGTCAAGCTATTCAATACTAAGTCTTTTTTTAAGATACTCATCTACTCAATTCTACACTCTGCTGCCAACAATAACTTTGTGGTAAATTAAACAAACAATCGCGTAACTACCGGACAGATGGAATCAAAAACCGCGCAGTTGGGTGGGATCGTTTGTATTTTTTTTGATTTTGAAAACCCTTGTAAGGTTAATATTGGTTTGTACTTACAAAATGACTGGAAAATACAATTAATTTAACCAAAATACAACTTTCATTCCAATAATATTGCCCAAATTTTTTTTCAAACGTAATATTTTATAAATATGTTAGACCTTGCGTGAAATTTAATGCTTTTATTTTTTTATGTTGTATCTTTTTTTTTAAACAGGTAGTTTTTGGAATGGTATTCAAAATAATAATTAGTTATGGAACTCTTGGACATCAGCTTGGGTAAGTGATCTTATCCGTCCTATAAGGCATATTTAAATTTTCTATTGACCCAACTTAGGTTGGCAAGGGAGTGCTGTAAAAATTAGATTTACAGATAATCTTTTTATTGAGATTGGTGAGTAACTTTCCTTTATTTCAGATGACAATGTTTCACATCTACACAAGCCTTCTGTTAGGTGTTTGAGGACGTTGACAATGGCAGTGGCAGCCCGCCATATGAGTTGTCTGCCCCAGCGTGTTCCGTCTTTGGTCTGTTTTCATGGTCCAACACTTCTTCAGGGCAGCAGAGAATACAGAAAAGTCAAGTTTAGTAAGACCTAGGAATGACACGGGGGCTATCTTGCTTACCTTTGACTACACCAGGTTATTTTTGTAATTTTGAATTTTACATGGACAGATTTAATCCTATGAAGGTAAGCCCTCGAGATTCCCTAAATTCCCAACCAAGCTCTTGAAAGTGTATTAAAACTTGTTTTATTTACTGCCATGGGATTCCTAAATTGAAAGTCTTTTTAACAGAAAATTTGATTTATGAAAATTTATTAAAAAAAAAAACCCCTCCCCCTTGAACTTTTTAACGTAGAGTGGTTAGAAATTGGTTTTGCCTTCATTGATTTCCTTTTTAAATCTTTATTTAAGATTCTTAAAATTGGAATTTTTTTATACATATATATATATTTAAATTTTGTGTTCTTGCTCTGATGAATTTGGACAGTCCTGATGACCTGTTTATAGTCTAATCCTTTCAGAGGGTTTTACGTTTTTATTATTTATCCTTCTACCATTCTTCAAATATAATGTGTTCTTAAGTGCATTTTTTTGTATGCTGTAATCATTAAAGGGTTGAAAGTCTGCATGGGTGGTTGGTTTTTTCTTTTTAGATGAGAAATTAAAGTAACTATTGAAAAAATATTAGTATTATATTGGAAGTTTGATTGAAGTTTGTTTTTCTGGTTTTTCAATTTTTTAAAACTTAATTTGGTGTAGAGTTTTTTCTTGTTTTCTGAAATTTTATCAAAAGCTTTCTGTTTTGTTGCTAAAGTTGTTTTGATTAAGTGAATTATGTAAGTGAATTATTTCGTACTTATTAAATTGTAAACTTTAATATATAATATATTATTTAAATTATGCTTTTGCCATTAAAATAACTTTTTCTTATATTATTTTTGCCATTTAGGGTTGTTTGTTCTTTTTCTTTAAAGGTATTGTACAAATTCAATGAATATATATTTAACTTCCACGCTTAATTTTGTCTTCTGTACTGGGAGTAATTCTAAATCTTTGTTGTTATTTTTCATTGTATGCTTTATATTTAAATTTTATGTGTGATGATATTTAAGTTTTGATTTTTTAGATAAGAATTTTACGAGAAGCCAGCTACTGTCTCTAATGCAGAAAAAAAGGATGAAGCCTTGACGAAAAGAAACAAAGTAAACTTTTCAAATTTTTGCTTTTATCGCTGAGGTTATTATGTTAATTTAAAGCTCCTTCCTTAATTATGAAGTCATTGGTCTTTAATTATAGAATCAGACGTTGATTTATTAGGGAGCCTTTGTAACTATAATATTATATTTAATCCGTTTAGTTTTTAACCTTAAAATTGTTAATGTGATGTTTTTTTATTATGACTAAAGTTCTAAAGTTGATGCCCAAAAAAAGTTAGTTGTTTGTGGTTTAAAAAATATGAAGTGAAAAATAAGCCCAGAATTTCCGAATTAGTGGTATATTAATAAAAACGTTAGACAAACTTATCTATTAATTTAATCCAATGAAAATAAAAAACTTTTGTTTTTTTCGCATGCAAGATCTCCAAAATGTGCTTTGATTTCTCTTATTGTGTAAATAAATTTTTAAACCGCTTCCCCACCCCCCCCCCCTAATTGATATAATTCTGCTATGCTTTGAGTATGTGGTTTGTTGGTAAATTTTAGAAAGCTGTTGAATATTTGTTACAACAGAAAAAATTAGTATTGAAGAAAAAATTTGTAAAATGAAGCTTTGCTATGTCATGGTGATACTTCTTGTAGCAAAGAGTATTTAATAATACTTAAAATTTCATTTTCAGTGGACTGCGTTGTTTGTTGGAACAAAGAGAAAATGTGAATATGGCCGCCGGTTGAGTTTTGCCTGAGCTGACCTGAAGTGGAAGATCAGACAGCCGCTTAACAACGAAGAAAAGGTTGTGAATTTGAATGAATTGAATGTTTTGAATTTGAATTGTGAAAGGTTCTGAAAGCCAAGCTGCTAATACAGTTCTCAAGGTAAATTTAAAAGTATAAAAAAGAAGGTATTCTATAGCACAAGTGAAATTTTTAAGCCTTTGATATGATGGAAATTGTTTTTTTATGATGTATGTTGTTATGTTGTGTGACGCTTGCTGTCCTCATGTGTTGTCTCTTCCGCCCGGGCTGTGTGTTGGGTTACCAGGTTTGGTTTTATAGCTTCTAGTTTGAAGTAAAAAACCAAGCTGATTTTAGCTTTTTTCGGACGTGGCAACACTGTTGGGTGGTAACGGCGGTCTTCTCTTTGGCGTTGACATGTCAGACAATCTGTGTTTTCTATTGACTGTATGTTGAGAGCGGGCTGGCAGACCGAGCAGTTTGTGCTTGTATAATTTCCTGATAATAATTGCTGATTGCTTTCTGATTGAATGAAATGTTAATACAAGTCTGAAATAAAACCAGAGTTTTTAAAATGAAGCTGTATCGTTCATCTCGGTGTAGTTTTATTCATTTTTACGGAGATTATACCGCAGCGTCCTACCACTTTCTTTATCTCCGAGCTGTGCGCATCTTGGCACTTCAGGTTGTCCCTTCCATAATGATCACTCAACTACTCCCAAGAGGAGGCTAGGGATCAACAGTACACCGATTGGCGTCGACTCACCAATCAAAGACAAGCCAGGGAACTTAACTCGGGTTGCCCCAGCTCCCGTCACAATGAGCTTCTCGGGCTTAGCAGTAACGGTATACGCAGGGCCGTAGGTTTACTCACTGGTCACTGCACCCTTAAAAGGCATCTTACCCATTATGAGGGTCCTCGATGACCCCACCTGCAGGGACTGTAGAGACAAGGACGAAACGGCCACTCACATTATCTGTGATTGCGAAAATTATGCAGCGCACAGATTTGAGCATCTAGGGCGACATTTGCTTGAGCCCTGGGAACTCCAGGATATTCCAATCAGATCCTTGCTGAATTTTGCTTCGGTAACGGGGCTCTTCTTATAGAAGAGAGGGATTTATTTCTTGGGGACAGTACAATAGACCCCTGGTCGCAGTGCTTGGCTCTAACCGAGCCCCCCTCCAATGTCATAAGTCACTCCAAGAGGTTGGAAACCCAAGCAAGCTGATGCACCACCACAGATGGGAAAAAGATAATATGGGACCAAAGGTCTCATAGACTGTTTCAGCGATCTGCAGACAGTGGTCCTCATGAGCGTCTTCATAGGGCGATTTGCTGCACTTTTGCCAGGATGGCTGGACAAGTGAAAATATATTTTGGATCCAGTTTCGAGTCGGGGCAGTTTTTCTGCAGCTGGAGTGTTTTCTAGTTCCATCGTTTTGGATTTTCATCCCTTTGAATTAGCCTGTCCTTAATCTAGTTAGGGTGGTTGCAATTACCCTATAAATTGGTGTTAATGGAAATATTTTATTGTGTCCTTCATCTCTATTGTGGACTGTTTCCAACTTGTTAAGGATTTCGTAGTTTGTTACAGACCTACTGAGAGATCACAACACAAGCTTCGGAAACATTTTCTTCCCCTACGGCCTTCAAGTGGTTTATCAAAAAACACATTGAGCACCGCTGTTTGTATATTTTTTACACCCTACTTTGGTTTGAAAAGCAATTGCAATTATCCTCGCAGCAGAGCTTTAAACAAGGTAGGTTTAGAAGAGCTTCACTCGTACAGTTTCATGAAAAAAAAATGCAAGGGAGTGAAGGAATATAAATGGGACTTTCAAAGCTTGCATTGTAATCACAAAAGACTATATTAACAACCGAGATGGACCAATATAAGTATTTTAACACCGAAGCTTTGACAATATCTAAGTAAATCTTTTTGTTTAGCTTTGCTCAGTAAATCTCTTTTTTTAAAAAAGTAAAGCTATTGTTCTAAGCTTTTTACTCTTAAATTACTTTACTAATTATATAATAGTTTATAAAATTGTATCGTTTCATGTGTTTTTAACCATGGTGTTTGTGTTTACCAGGGAAAATGAATTATTAAAACATCAATTAAAGAAATACATTGCAGCAGTGCAAATGCTTAAGCATGACGGCGGCAAAGTACAGGAATGTAAGTTACCTATATAACTTCTTGCATTCCTAATAGTTACAACAAAATTGCTAAAAAATATATATTTACGTTCTTTAGTCTAATCCATATAATTTATTTAAGTATAATTAAGTAATAATTAATTTCTTATTAATTTCTTTTGTTCACATTTAACTAATGATTAAATGATCCTTATATTTTAATTATTTTTCTGTTTTGAAATTTATCTTTTTTTGTTCATTTTGTACGAAACACACATATTCTTAAAACACCAACCCAGAAAATCTATTTAGTTATCGATTATATTATTTCATTTATATTAATCTATTATATTATATTCATTTGTTATTTAAATACCAGTTAGTTTCTTCCATTATTTATATGTAGTCTTTTATTTTAGTATCAGCTATTGTAGGAGATGTTCAGCCTCCTATTCCTGAACCAAAGCTATTCATTGATCATCAGTTTGAAGCTACTGAATATGAAAAGAAGCTGGTTCAGGTAATTTTTAATATTTGAAAAGTTAAGGTAGATTATACTTGCTATCTGTGTTTTATTTATTGTATATGTTAAATGTTCTACTTGTATTATTTAATGCATTAGTATTCGTATAAAAGGGATTTACTTGCATAGTACTTCCTTGCACCTGTAGATATTCGTTATTAGCAATAAAATGTGTTCACATTAATGTTCACTTCAGTTGTTTTGTTATCACTTGTACAAAAATAAATTTTCCTCCTTAGCAATTGTCATATGTTTAGATATAAATGGGTCCATATTAGGCCAATTTGCGTCCCAACCAATTGTTTTAATATTTAAAAAAAAAACCTTAACCATTTCTCTTACTTAAAAAGAACTTTTTTTTGCTTATAATCGTTATAAAATCATCACATTTTGTCTTTCGGTAGCATATCAGTAATGCATTTTAAAATATAGGCAATGTGTTTTTTTCCAATGATAGTTTTCGTGGATGTGAAAAAGCCAACATGGTTTCCTTTTTGATGATAATTTTTTTTTTTAAATTCTTTTAAATTAGTTAGGTCAGTAACGTCTGAACATACATAACATTGTACTTTTATTTTTCTTAAATATATTAAAATACATAATTTATTATATTTAAGTTGTATGTACGATTTGTAATATCATTTAATTTTGTTGTCTGATCTTTAACGCCTCATTACATCTGTAAATTGGCCATTTTGATAATATTATCCTAATGGAATCATAAACTCAATTCTTTAAGCACATTTTTTTTAGTTCATATTTGGGAATTATTTATTTTGTAACCATGATGTTTTTTAATTGTCTGAATGCAAATTAACTTATAATTCATTGATTTCACCACATAATTAAATTATTATTTTACTCAGGTTGCCGAAATGCACGGAGAACTCATGGAATTCAATGAGAGACTTCATCGGTTGCTACTGCAGCGCGAGACTGTCATACGGAGACTTAAGGAAGAATTGATTGACTTAAGAGGCCCTGTAAGTATGTTTTAGTGTTAAGTATACATTTTTAGTGACTTTTATTTAACTTACCCAAAGTCTTGGATTATATAAGTATTAAATTCTTCATCATGTTAATTCAAGGATTGAAGTTTCTAAGAGGCATAGCTTTATTTTTTGTTTGTATTTTTCTAATTTGTATTTTTTTTTTTAATTTTGTTTTTTTCTTGCTCTTGAATACAGTCTATTTTTTTTAAAAAATTAAGTACTATACTAAAACCGACCTTAAGTTTGCAGTATACAAATGTTCTACGAGAAAAAGGGTAAATAGTTCTCATTTTTGAGAGCGAGAATCGAATACAAAAAAGTATTTCACATTCAATAAATAAATTGATTTGTTATTTCAAGACATAAATTTATTATTTTTATAAGTTAAGCTTCAGTTAGAGTGTTATTTTAATTATTTTTTTCCTTCGATTTTGACGTAACAAGGCGCATGAACATAAGGGACGAAAGGAGCAGCCAATCAGAGTACGTGAAATTGCGGCGCCAGCCGGGTTGTTTACCCAGTTTCCTCCGCTCAGTACATTTCTCTGCTGCAAACTTAAGCTCGGTTTTGGTATAGCTTCACATTATTAATATGCTTTTACATCTCTGTACTTTTTTTCTCTTTACAGTATTGTGTATATTTCTTTTAAGCTTAAAATTTCTCTCCCCTTCAGGGACATGTCTAAATTGTGGAGGTGGCGACAGATGGCAACATCTGTCATATGTGTTTGTGTGTGTCTTGTGTTGTCCTACTTGACGATGGTTTATAAGCGGGTCCTTGCGACCAAGCACACAAGCATGAAAATATAAGTCAGCCAACCAACCAACTTTTAAGCTTTTGTTTGATAATATTGGTTGTTCTAAAATGTTATTAAATTTAATAGTTTGACATAATTCTGCATTTAAGTTATGTTAATCAATATTTTTGTATATATTATGAGACAGCCTATAATTGGTTTCTTTTTCATTAGTTACCTGACGATAATCAAACATCTGATGATGAAATTAGTATAACATCCGATTATGATGCGTAAGTTATCTATTTGTATAAATATTTTATCAATTGATAGAAAGTATAAGATTCTTTTCAAATCGTTACTTAAGTTCCTACATGTGCTATCTCACTTTGCACAACATATCAGATTTACTGAGCGGGTAACCCTTGGCATGATTTTTTCAGATTTGGCGATAAATAATTTTTGCGGCAACTTGTCTGACTTCGATGCTTATTCGAATTCGTTGACTTCGCAACGATGACGCTTTCCGGAAACCCTATCTGACCATTATTTATTAGCGTAGTATAGAGAGCTTGATGTCAAAAGTCGCCGGAATACGGACTTTTGACGCAATTTTGGAAAGCTCACCAAGGGTTACAAATTTCTACCGTTGTGCAAAGTTAAATAGCACATTAGGGAACTAAAATGACGAAATGCTGTAGCTCTAGTGTGACGATAATCTAACTTTTCAAAAGTGTTTTTTATATTATGTCGAACTTCTTGTGCTGAATCATATGATTAATAAGGCTAAACAGGTTTTTGAAAAAATAAATACAATGTATCCTACAAAAATAACTTAACTAAAAAATTTTATACAGGAATTCTGGGGAATTTGCTTATCTAGACTCATTTTGAAAAACATTTACCTAATGATTATTGTTATTTTTAAACAAATATAATACAAGCATATATTTACGACTGAATTCTGCATTTTTGTTTTGTTCAAAATTAAGTATTATCATTTTAGTTTTTTATTATTTTATTTAATTAAAAAAATATTTTGTAGGTCATCACAAACTGCCACTTTAAGGCCATTAATTAATGTTTGGATTCCGTCAGCCTTTCTTACTGGAAAAACTGCTGATGTTCACCATGTGTATCAGGCGAGTCTATTAAAATAAATTAATTTGTTTTAAAGTAATCTATAATAATAAAAGAGTCTGTCTGTGTGTATGTCTGTGGATCGCAAAAGACCTACTTAGACTGCTCTAAAAAAATTCGAAATTTTTAATACAGATTACTTTTAACACCTACGTGTGCACCTGAGGCTTAGTTTTTTCATATTTGATTGTTATTTTTAATTAATATGATTAGTTTAAAAAAAACGTCATCCACGTGGGATTGCGGGACCATAACAGGGCTTGAAAATACATGGACCGGGCCGAAAAGGGGGCTTGACGCCATCCTCTATTAGTTTGATTGATTGAGTTTGGTTGAGATATGCGCTCGCCCGAAGGCTGCTTCATCCCCTATTAGTGTTTGCTTTTTTAAGTGTGCATGCGCCAACCCGAATTTAATTTTGTTTTGAGTGTATTTTCACAAGTAAACATGCCTCTAAAAGGAAGCAATGCGAAGTTAACGGGTTCCCAGTACGGCGGGACCATACTGCTAGTTTTAAATAATCAAATCAATAATTGAATCGGTGAGTGCAGAAACGTCAGTCACAAATTTCAAATTTTTCAGGAGGGAGAAAAACCTAATAACTCCTCCTATATTTCTGCACTCAACACTCGAAACAAATGTCCTGTATTTACGGAACTACTCAACTGACTAACATAGTTTTTGCACCCAACACGCATCTTGCCTTTCAATGCTTATTTTCATTGAAAACGAGTTTTCGGATTTTTTTTTTACTGAAGTGGTTTCTGCACTCACTGATTCAATTGTAATGTCATTTTTTTTTTATCAATGATTAGTTATATCAATGATTAAAGCACGATGACAGCTTAAACTTTTTTTTTTTAAGTTTTCTTTAGATTTTTAGAAGTTAAGTATGTTGGTACTAAATATTTTTACATATATTTTTTTTAATTACATTTTATTACTAGCTTGGCCTTTGCCTGTTCAATAAATAAATAACTAATGCAATGAATCTTTTATTTTTCATCAAATTACATTATTCTTAATTAGTTTATGTTCATACAAGTAATTAAATAAATTTCTAGTCTGCACCTCACAGCTAGAATCTTTGATCTCTATAATACACTGTGGTGTTTGTCATGAATTTTAGTAATATTTTTTAGTGAAAATTTGAGTTCTATTATTTAATTTACGGCTCAGTGGCTGTGAGGTATAGCATGTCCGCCTCGTGATCCATCCAAGATTGTGGGTTCAAGCCTTTGGGGATGGAAAAGGATCGTCAGGAATGGCGTTTCTGGATGGGAAAATCGTGGGCATGAATGTCCTGATTGTGGCATGTAAAAGATCCCTTAAATACCCATTTGACTTGGGTTATTTTGGTATAAATAAATCTAGGCATATATAACGTCCACAGAGAGGTCAGATGTTTTGTAATCAGTCTTAAATTGGTAGTGAGAGACGCATAGATATTGCCACAAAAAATGACTAAGTTCTGGGGTATATGTTTGAAATGTGTATGGGTCTGCAAGAGACTTGGTCCACCCAAAAATCTGTGTAAAGAAAGTTATTTAGTTTTTTGTTTAAAAAATTGTAATTATAATGTCATAATTTTTAATTTTTAGAAATATGTCTTAGTTAAATAATTATAAACTTTGGTAAAATACTTCGTTTATCAAGTATTTCAATGCACTTTTTTATTAGTAACAAGCTAAATCCTGTTACTTTAATTCCAATTTTAACCAAACAATTTAAACTATTTTAAATACAAGAAACAAACTTTCATAGAAAAGTGATCGAGGTTTAAAATATTTTTTAGGTTTACGTACGAATAAGAGATGACGAGTGGAATGTTTACCGGAGGTATGCCCAGTTCTATGCCCTCCACAAAATGCTCAAGAAGAAAGATCCCATCGTAAATACTTTTGATTTCCCACCAAAGAAAACAATTGGGAAGAAGGTATGTTAGTAAATTTTATATAAATGGGGGACTGGGGAGCTCAGTCGGTTAGGCCCTCGCCTAGCATGCGAAAGGTCCCAGTTTCGGGTCCGGGCATTGCCAAAATAACTGCTGCCCTATAAACGGCCCGTGCTGCCCAAAAATGTCTGATGAATAATAATACCCTGTGTAGGGGAGTGCACATTAAATATTCACCAAAGTCCCAACGCTGCGTACAATGTCGCCCTTAACGGTTGTGTTGGGTGCCTTTTCAAGTGTTGGCTCATCACTTGACTGCGGTTCTAAAGTACGACGCCCTCGTGCAGCTCTAGTGCAATGAAAATTCAAACTTCCTACCTACCTTAATATAAATGTTTTATATACAGGGCTGCCCTGCAAAAGTAGCCTAACAGTTAGTTAGGTATAAGGTTATTTATGCAGAAACAGGTATTTTAACACAGGTTAAGTTTAGTTTGTTGAAATATCGTAGAACTAGAGCTACAGGAGAGTTATTGGGGACAGGCATCGTAATTAAGAACCATAATCAAAAGTGACAGCTTTATTTACATACATATATTTACATTCTTAATCCCGAAGGTGTTCAAATTGTCAAAGGCATCTGGTGACATTTACATATTTCTAGAGCATCAAACAAATAAACAGGGCCGGGATAGCCTGGTCGGTAAGGTCTAATAATAAACAGTAGATATCTCAAAACTAAACCAATCAATGTCCACGAATTGCTACTCTTTGGATAAGATACGTTGTAGTACGATTTTATCTTACCCAACCAACCAACAAAAATAAGAACCACTATGTCAAATACCTGTTCTAAATAACCCAAAAACTTACCAATGTACAACATTTAATGTTAGGCTACTTTTTGGCCACCCTGTACAATAGGGTTGTTTCACATAGTTAATGAAAACAGCTACAGCTATCTTGTTTTCATTTTTGTTTGTCTGGAATCACTTTTGTTTTAGTATTCAAAAATGAGTTTTCAAAGAAAAAATTTCTTAAATTTTTTTTAAATACCAACTCCTTGTTGTGAGTGTAAAATTTGTAATATTATGTACCTATGTCAATGTGATATACCTTTTATCTGCTTTGAATTATTTACAATAAATAGTTGTAAAAAGTTTTTTATATGTTATGTCATTTCCAGTATCTTTATTTAAGCAAAAAAATATGGTTAATAAATAATGAAATGGTTGTAATGTTTCACGGAGGATCTGGACATAGCTCCCTGCGGTCTTGTTTTCCTTTCTCTCGAATTACTTTCGTTTTGGTTATGTTGGTTGGTAGACCTATATTCTGGTTAGTGTGCTTGGTCAGCACACAAACCTTATAAACTCTACCAACCAATCAAAACAAAAGTAATTTGAGGGAAAGGAACACAAGACCGTGGAGCTATTGCCGGATCCTCTGTGAAACAACCCCATTAGCTATTTATCATAATTGATTTATATTTATTATGAAATATTGTTGGTATGCTGAGTTTTGCTAGGAAATTTAACCCTTTCAGTCCCAGTGATGTAATTTGGATCATCACTTTCAATATTTTCCCCCAAATGTTTATGTTCCGTTATGACATCCAAACACACATCATTCGATTCTTCACACTTAACTCGAAGTGTTTTTAGGTAATATATATATTTTTATTTTGTTGTTTCCACAGTTAAAAATTTTTGGCATTTCAAAAACCATATAAAAAAATTTAAAATAAATTTTTTTTTTCTTATGGAACTTTTATTTTTGACCTAAAATAAGCTTATTTTGGGAATATCAGAAGTTTCTGTAGTGTAGTAAATTTTTTGGACTGAAAGGGTTAATAGTGATTTTTATTTTTATGCTTTCATAATTCATTTTTCTGTTTTAGGATGCTAAAGTAGTTGAACAGAGGAGAAGAAGGTTACAACATTACTTGCGCTGCGTTTTAAACTGGTTACTGCAGACTAATGCTGACATTTCAAATAGTCCTGACAAAGAAACGTTTATATCAATTTTACCCTTTTTTAGGTAAGGCAGTTAAACTAATGTTGTTAAAAATATTTTATTATTTTGTACAGTAATGGTTCATTTAAGTGTATAATACCCAGTTACATTGAAATGGTAGTTTTATGACCATTGTAATAAGAAAACAATAAGAATTTTTTTTCTATTTTTTGACACTGTATTTAGTACAATGCTAATTTTTTTATTGTGTCAGAATCATGGTTACAATAAATGTTATGGTTCCAAGAGTAATTCAAAATTAAAAAATGTGTTTATAGATATTAACTTGATGTTAAAAGTAAGTTTTCCCTCCAAAAAAAATCTTTGTTTTTGTTGATATTTTTACAGTAACCTATTACAGTTTGTTTTCGTGATACATTTTAAACTAACTACTACTGGCCATTTTTTATGGAAACTATTTGAAATAGAAGGTTAATGTAAAATTATAAATGAGGGTTATTAAGTTACATATATGCACCTTAGTTTTTATTTCATTTTCAGACTATACATTGCTCTTTTTTCGCTAGCTTAATTAACTCCCTGTATGCTACAATGCTTTTTTTTTTCGAATGTGTTACATACTCTGAACAGAGGAGGACGGGTTGTTAACACAACATACTTTAATGAGATCAGAATACAGAATGATTAAGAATACCAGGGAGAATTAATTGTATATCAAGAACATGGAGTTAAGTTGAGTTGCTACAAAATTACTGGTGTTTAAACTATTGTTCTTATTGTCTTTTTACCACTGACGTCGTTCGTGTAAATGTCTCAGATCACAACACTCCTCCCCATCAACTTTGAGGTTTCCGCGGTCGTAAGTTGTAGGAATGTCTAGGAGGTTCAGGAGCAAAGTCCGGGAGATGCGTGATGGATCGCTTAGGCTCTTCACTGGAACTTTGCACTGCAGGAACGGACTGTTGCTCTGCAGGACCCATCGGATCTGGTGGACTTGTCGAAGAAGGTGGTTCATCCGAGGCAGGATTGTCCGAAGTTATTGGAACTGGTGGTTCGGCTTTCCTCCTTAACATCTGATCCACATGGCATCGCTTGATCTGTCCATCTTCGGTGCGAGCCCGGTAAGAGACAGGACCGGTGGCTTCTATCACTGTGGCTGAAATCCAACGTGGGCCGGGATTGTAGTTTCTCAGCAAGATGGAGTCATTCTCTAGAAAATGTCGTAGGCCACGATCTTCACAACCCTGTCGATAGACCATCTCCTGCTTGGCTCTCCGCTCTTCTGTTAGATCCGGATGGAGGCTATCCAAAACCGTGCGAACCCTCCTCCCCATCAACAGCTCTGCAGGACTGGTTCCCGTAGTTGTGGTTGGCGTGCAGTGCTGCTGCAGGAGAAAATTTGCCAATCTTTTCTTCCAAGATCCTTGAATTATCCGACGCAGGGAGTCTTTAACTGTTTGAACAGTTCTTTCTGCTTGGCCATTGGCAGCTGGTCGTCTTGGAGCGATCAAAACTTGGCGAATAGCGTTTCGTTCCAGAAAAGATTTGAACTCAGAAGAGGTAAACTGAGGGCCATTGTCGGAGACTACCACCTCTGGAAGACCATGAGTAGCGAAGATTTCTCGGAGAACATCAATGGTCGCACCAGCGGTCGTAGAAGGCATTCGTTTAACTTCCACCCATTTGGAGAAGGAATCAACGAGTATGAAAAAATCTTGACCCTGGAATGGTCCCGCAAAATCCACATGCAGACGGGACCAAGGACGACTCGTGATTTCCCAAGGGTGCACAGGTGCTCGTGGAGGCAAGTGACGAGAGGATTCACAGTCTGTGCAGTTCTTGACAAAGGAGTCGATGTCAAGATCCATGCCTGGCCACCATACATAGGATCTGGCAAGCATTTTCATTCTCTCGATGCCAGGATGACCAAGGTGTAGAGCTTTTAGGACACGGAACCTTCCCGATGCTGGAATTATCACCCTATTTCCCCAAAGCAAACAGTTCCTGTGAACTGATAGCTCGTTCTTTTTAGAAAAATATGTTTGGAATTCTGAATCGGGTGGTTTATTGGGCCAACCCTTCAAAACGAAATTTAGGATTCTAGAGAGTATTTGGTCACGCAATGTCATTTTTGCAATGTCCGCAGCATAAAGTGGCGGGTTCTCTAGTTCCTCAGTAAAGAGAACTTCAAGAGGAGATGGAACCTCAAAATCCTTACTTTTCATGGGTAGCCTACTTAACGCTTCAGCATTTTGAATCTTTTTTCCTGGTTTGTGAATAATCGAATAGTCGTACGCGTTTAGAAGTAAACACCACCTCAGCATTCTAGGGGACATTATCTCTTTGGTAGGTTTAGTATTATTGAAAATTCCTAAAATCGGTTGGTGGTCCTTAATAATGGTGAATTTATGACCGAATAAGAAATGATGGAATTTCTTTACTCCAAACACAATTCCCAATGCTTCCTTATCTATCTGGGCGTAGTTTCGTTCGGCAGACGTTAAAGTACGAGAAGCAAACGCAATGGGCATTTCTTTCCCATCGGGAAGAATATGACTCAAAACGGCCCCTAATCCGAAAGGAGACGCGTCGCAGGTTAGTACAATTGGTAGTTTTTCATCAAAAGGAACAGAACGCTGTCTGAACTGAGTAGATTTTGTAGGGTTTTAAAAGCCTCGTCATGCTTTTTTGTCCATTTCCACTCAGAGTTTTGATCAAGTAGTCGATGAAGAACTTCTGCTACTGTTGCCTTATCCTTCAAGAATCCATTATAAAAATTCAACAACCCCAAAAACGCTTGTAGTTGCGTTTTATTTTCGGGCACAGGGAACTCCTGAATCGCGGTTACTTTTGACCTAGATGGGTGAATTCCTATCCTATCTATCCGGTACCCCAAGAAATCAACTTCACGAACTCCAAAAAGACATTTGTCTCGATTGGCTTTTAACCCGTACTCCATTAATTTAGCCAAAACTTTTTCTAATCGCGAGACCAGCTCTTCAGTTGAATTTGCCACAATTAACAAATCGTCAAAATATGGACTACTCCTTCCATATTCTGGAACAAGTTCTCGATCAGATTTTGGAAAATTCCAGGAGCAACTTTTATACCAAATTGGAGACGTTTTACCTTGTACGCGCCTTTATGAGTAATAATTGTTTGGGCCTCAGCCGATTTTTCGTCAACTGGTAGTTGTAGGTACGCCTGTGCTAAATCTATTTTTGCGTAAAATCCCCCTCCTTTTAAGTTTGAAATCAAATGGTTCACAGCAGGAACGGGGTAGGGGTGGTCAGCCATAGCCTTATTCAACGTCACTTTATAATCACCACACAGCCTTACTTCCCCTGACGGTTTAATAACTGGGACAACAGGCGTGGTCCACTTAGGATCTGCTATTGGCTCTATTACCCCTTCTTTAAGCAACTTATCTAAAGCATTTTCAATTTTAGGTTTCATAGCGAGCGGAACGTTTCTTGATTTGAATCGAATTGGGGGACATTCCGGATTCAACGGCAAAGAAATAGGTTTTCCCAAATAAGAACCCAGTCCCTCACTAAATACATCACGATACTTGTAAAGTAAATCGTTGATGCTGTCAGATTTGGTCTCGTTTATTCCACCTAAATAAATTCCCAAACCTTCAAACCAAGAATATCCCAGAATATTGGTGCAACGCTCCTTTGAAACCAATAATTCTAGATTCGCTTTACGGTCTTTAAAAGTCACGAGAACTTCGCAAAACCCCGCAAGTGGAATTTTGTTTCCCTGAAAATCCCGCAATTCTACACGAGTTTCACGAATTTCCGGTTTTTCATCCTGAAACACACGTTGAAAAGTGCTCATAGAAATTATCGAATAATAAGAACCCGAATCAATCTCTAAACTTAATTTTTTCCCTTTTATTTGTACCTCGATTTTTTGCTTAAACGACGAACTCTGTAAAGAATTAACGTATTCCTCCGGTGTCTGAATTTCATTTGTACGAGACGAATTAGAATTCTTTTTCCGACATACTTTTTGAATATGACCTTTACCCTTGCAAAAATGACATATTGCGTTACGGAATTTGCATTCTGCACGAACATGATTTGATCCGCAGCTAAAACAAACTTTGGCATTCTCAATTTTAGAATTTTGCTGTTTACCCTTCGCGGGTTTTTTATGCTTTAAAAAATCCACTGACTGCTGCGAATTTCTAGTAAACGAATTTTCCGAACGCATCAGCCGCGACAGAGCAGCAGCAGATTCAGCGGCCAAAGCCATTGAAATAGCCATGTCAAGGGTTAACGTAGACTCAGAGAGTAAACGTCTTTGAACCTCTTCGTCATTTATCCCGCACACAATTTGATCTCTTATCCTATTTGATAAAGTATTCTCGAAGTTACACCCGTCAGCTAATTTTCTAAGTTCAGCAACATACGAATTAAACGGCTCATTCCTTTCTTGAACTCGCTTATGAAATTTGAATCGTTTAAAAATTTCATTCGATTTAGGTGAAAAATGAGTTTTAAGTTTTTCTATTATGGTCTCATACGTAACCTCACTAAGTTTATTCGGAACAACAAGATTACGAATAACACTAAGTGTTTTCATACCACACACTGCTAACAGCGTAGCTCGTTTTTTAGAATCATCACGAACATTGTTTGCTTCCAAATAAAAGCCTAGCTGTTCTAAATACAATTCAATATTTTGTGGTTTAGAAACATCGAACTCAGAAATAGTTCCGACGGAACCAAAATATTGCACGGTAGTTGCCTGTTCTGCCATTTTAAAAACCGTTTTAAAATTGACAATATAGAACTCTTAATAGAACTAGTTAAAAGCAATGAAAATACAGAAAAGTAACTAAATCTAAAAAAGCTTACGCATGACCCATTCCAGCAATCGGGAATACGAACACAGTGTCCAGGTGTCCTTCAGCCCAGCAGAAATTTGGCTAACACGCTAGCCGTTGAAGTCGCCCTTTTTAGTCATCTTGACTCGCAGAAACATTGTAAAAAATTTAACTGCATTAAATTTACTTTCTTTAGTACATAGAATCGTGGGCGAACCGCCTCGTCGCCAGAAATGTTACATACTCTGAACAGAGGAGGACGGGTTGTTAACACAACATACTTTAATGAGATCAGAATACAGAATGATTAAGAATACCAGGGAGAATTAATTGTATATCAAGAACATGGAGTTAAGTTGAGTTGCTACAAAATTACTGGTGTTTAAACTATTGTTCTTATTGTCTTTTTACCACTGACGTCGTTCGTGTAAATGTCTCAGATCACAACAGAATGTGCCTACATCTTTATCGTAACAAATAGCGCTGTCAACTTAATTGAAACTTTTACAATACCAGATCAGGTGAATTTTTTTTAATATTCTCCAAAACTATATTTACTAAATATTTTTTCTATGTTACCCCTAATTTATAAATAAACTGCCTATTCACCTAACAAATACAAATAAATTTTATCTTTTTAAAAAACGACTTGGATTTTTATTTTTCACTCTAATTTCAAACATTTTAATAATTCTCTATGCCAGCTGGTTGCCACATCACATTATGTTCGTTCTTATTTGTTTGTGTGTTTTTTGCTTGCTTTCATATATATGTTTAGTTCGCCTGTACGGGAAAATTTTCCCCATGGCGTGACATTTTTTATTTATTTATTTTTTTAATAACAAAGATTATTATTATTTAATAGAAAAGTTGTGCACACATGTTAGCACTTGGTAGCAGATTTTACACTGATATCAAATAAAGTGTATCTGTATAGATTCGGTTGTTAAACACGAGTTTTGTCTTTATAAAATTTAAGATTGTCTTCTTTTCGTCAATCTAGTGATCAAGTACAATCCCAGAGAAAGCAGCAGACGAGATTAAATCGAATTCGACCATCAGACAATTCCGATCAAATTGCTGCTCCCCATTACACAGGCTTATAAACGAACATTCCATGTATAGTTGAAATTTGCGTATTTTCATCACTTTTGTTTTACACTAATGGCCAACCTAACTTGGGTAAAAACAAAGAGTAAAAAGACAGATGGAAAAGCGAGGCGAAATGACATTAGACAGTAAACATCCCAGCCTCACCGATTCAAACAAAACAAGATAAAAATATGTTTCAATCAGTTGTCTGGTTTGGCACTGATATCTATTTATGAGTAACTTAAGAGTTGTAAATTGCCTTCTTTCTCAAAGTGAAATTCATTTTAATCGCCAATTTGAATTATAATAAAAAAACAGCTACCTCTGTCATAATAAACAAAATCCTAGCAACCGTATAACCGAAAAAGAAACAATTATCTGTTGGCTGGAAACCCTTGTAAGGTAATATTTTTTACTAAATGATCTGTGTACAATTTAACCAAAATACACTTTTCATTCTGATAAAATTGCCCAAATTTTCCCAAATAATATTCAAATTTGTTAGACCTTAAAAAGACATTAATGTTTTAAACATGTTATCTGGATGGATTCGCAATTAATTTATGGAACTCTTACAAACCGCGGGAGAATCTTATCCATAGCATATTTTTATTTACCCAACTTAGGTTGTTCAGGAGTATAGTATCTGTATATTATTATTATTTAAAGCTTGCTTATCTTTTGTATATCTTGTTGAAATGTAATTATGGAATTTCTTAGTATGCATTGTGTAATAAGAGGTAGTGATATATATTGTAAATGCATCCAAGAAAAAAAAATTCAGTTAATCGAAATTTATGTTTTGTAATTTAACAAAACAAAATCTTATGTACAATGCAAATAGTTCAAAGGGGAAAGATTAAAATTACAAAGTAATCATTGATGAAATTTTACTGAATAATAAATATTTATAATGAATTTATGATTTTGCATTATATCTATGTAAACTTTGATTTCGTTTGAACCTCAGTATTGAGTTTAATTTATGTAAATATTTTTTAATGTGATTTTAATATTCTAATGTTTTGAAATTGATGAGATCTGAATTCTAATCCACTTGTTCTAAAATAGTTTTGTTTTGTTTTTTTAAAATGATCTATCATGAGTGTTTCAGTTCATTTATTTAAAAAAAATGTATTGAAATTTCATACTTTTTTAAATTATAAAATAAATTTGTCACAAATATATTTACTACTATAATATTTTGTATGTTTTCATGTTTGTTAATCCTGGTTCTCATTTATTTTATGATTTGCATGGTTATTTTTATAACTTTCAATATTATTCATATCTGTGAATTATATAATTAAAAATTAAAAAGAGGTCATATGAATCTCACTAGTGTTAATGATAATTGACTATTTTGTTTTACATTAGAAAGTGTTTATCTAGTCATCTATGCTTTAATTTATGTATTTTCAAAGAAGTATGACTTTAAAAAAAGAACTGTGCTTACTACTTAATTCAAATAATATATTATTTAAAGAATAATAAAGTAATTGGCTAAGGAACAGTAATAATGATAGATTGCCGTGTCAGGTAAAATATGATTTTAGAAATGTAGTAAGTTATATACAGCATTTGTTTAATCCCTCAAATAGTGTTAAAGATTTTTCTCTTTGTTTAAATTTATTTTAATTTTCAATGGTATTGGGTGTTGACATTTAGAATTGAAAATTAAAAATGTTTGGACAATTTTCCATCAAGATTTTTAATAAATTGCAGTTAATTTAGGAAAAGGAGCTAACTTGAAATAAAGTGACAATCAAAAATTTTTAATCTAATATTTTTTTCCATTATGACAAAATTTAGTATTGGAAAAGCCAGTTATTTTTTGGTTTCAAAATATGTGTTGTAGCGAATGCTAACATTCAAAATAGTATGTGAATTGCGAAATGTAAGTTAAAAGTTGTTAATAAATAATATTAAATCGAACCTATAACAATAAGATTTCTGTAAATACTTCTTTTATAAAATTCTTGAGAATAAAAAATTTTTTGGGGAAATTTTCTCATGGATTTAAACACTTAATTTTTTTCATTTAGTGAATCATATATATCTTTACCGTGTTTTTTGTTTTGTTTCGTACTTAACCCTCTAATGCATGAATTTTTTTTCATCCAAAAAAATATATATGTATCTTTAATACTCATGCATTATGGGAAAAATACTGAAAAAAATTTAACTGCTTTAGAATTTAAATAATTTCAATTTTGAAAATATTTTTCATTTGACAAAAACCCAACTACAAAATTCTAATTTTGATAATAATGATTAGAAAACTACTAAATATATTTCAAATAACAAAATGGAATGTAATAGATGAAAAAAAAAACACAAATTTGTTGAGAGGGAGCTCTACTTTAATAGAATAAAGTGAATTATGTTACTTGTTGCCAAATGGCAACAATATGCATTAGAGGGTTAATGTATTTTAGGTGAAAATAAAAACTGCAGAGCATATATTCATATTAAGTTTATTTAAAAGAATTGATTTATTTCTACTTTGAATTTTTTTTAATTATGGTCACAATGATAAAATAGTTCTTTTACATAGTGTTTGTATCTTTCATAGTGAATAATTCTTACTTGTTTTATTGTATGTACATTGCATTTTATTTTATTAATGATTTTTTTACTGCTACTTCCCATCTGAAACTGCCAAAAAAAAATTGTGATGTAGATATTGGAACACATCTGAGCATGTAATTTTTGTATTATACAATGAACAATAAAGCTTTAAATGAAATATAGATATTTTGTGTGTTTTTGTTAAATCTTTAAGCTTTACAGAAATTTGCGAAGTACATGATTAGTTGAAATATTAAAAGCTTCGAAAGCCATTAATTAACGTAACTCCTTTTTGAAAGCGTTTTAAAGAAAAAAAAACTAAATACCGTGGTAAAAACCGGTATTTACAGAAATGGGAAAAATTAGGTTTTCCCCGCTAGGAAAAACATAATTGTTGAAACAATTACAAAATGTTATTTTTTAGTTATTGTGATTGTATTTCAATAAATATTCATCTTGGGCTTAATATTTGTAAAAATTGACAAATCTTCCTTATTTATTTAGATGTATGGTAATATGCCTACTAAATTTAGAAATAAAATCAAACGACTTTACCGGCAAACTATAACATAACATCCCAATCTTTGTCTTCTAGAGGTTAACAAAAAAGAAAACTCACGTCTGTTTTTATAAAAAAAATTAATTACGGAATTTAACATTAATTAAGGACTTAATTTTTTGATAGGGAAATCAAAGAATTTCCCAGATAAGGTATATACCTGAAAATATATATATTTCCCAGTTTATCCCAGTATTTACCAATTTTTCCCATAATTTTCCATTTTTTTCCGCTGGGTAAAGAAATAAAAGTTTTGGACGGGAAAAACCCAACCCTGCTGACACGGTAAGTTCCACCTACGATCATCCAATCAAGACCTTATTGTCATTACTGTGAAACTTTTATTAAGATGTGAAACATGCTCACTGCATTTTTTTTAAATCAGATTTTTTGCAGTATCACTGTGTCGAGCTAGGTTTAAGGCAGGTCGGTACCTTGTATACGACTAATGCTAAATTAAATTGACCTTTACCATGTTCCTTTTCCTTTGTAACTAGGTAACTAGCATACAAAACAACAAATTCTATGCATTATATGCACTTTGAACAATACACTGAAATGAGATTCCATCAATGTATAAAGTATTTAATATATTTAAATATAGAAATGACATATTATAAATGAGATAGACAATGAATATAGAAATGATATATTTAAATATCTTAATGATCTAAAATAATATTGAAATGATTTAAACATTTTAATGCATAAAGCATTAATAGTATTTAAAGCAATGTGTTATTTTTTTTAATATAATTTTTTCATCACAAAATTATTCATATATTTTTCTCCTTCAAATATTAAGAAATGCTAATTTCAGTATAGTAAGCAAAACACCTGAAAACAATTATCCTGTAAAAATTTTAGGTTTATAAATGAAATAGTTTTCAAGAAAAAGGTACCTAAACCTGAAAAAACACCATTCTGAGAAAAATTAGATTTAAAGTTGAAAACTTACATTATGAAAATACTGCTGATCTACAGTGGTGGCCAAAAGTGTGGACACATTTTGAAAGTTGCATGTGTTTCAACTGTTAATTGTGTTCTTGCATCTATTAAAATTCGCTTAAATACAAACATTTAAATATTAAATTGAAGGTAATTTAATGTAGAATTTCACTATAAAAACAGAATTAAAGTATCTTTATTACAAATAAAGTTATGCTCATTTTAGTTGAACAAGCAAGCACAATCAATGGATTCTCTTATGCTGAAATTGCAATACAAGTTGGTGGTTTAATGACTCGCAAAACTGAGACAGATCATACTATTAGTTGCATAACTTATTCGTAAAACATATATTGTAACACTGTATTTATTTTTAATTCTACATGAAATTACTTTGATGATGGTGTGTCCATGGATATTGATTATATGGGACCAAAGGTCTCATAGACGGCTTCAACGATCTGCACACAGTGCTCCTCATAAAGATTAAATTACTTTTAATTTGATATACAATTGTTTAATTTGATATACAATTAATATATTCTGTAATCACACAAAGTTGAAAAATATGAAACTTTCAAAAAGTGTCCACACTTTTGGCCACCACTGTATATCCAAATTAAATTTTAACGAGGTTAAAGTTGTCTGAATGACATACAAAGGGCATTGTTGAAAAGCTCTTGAAACTTATTTTACACAAATACTAAAATCAAAAAATTGTTTTTTAAAAAAATTACATGGTATTGACCTGCCTTAACTGTATGCCACAACCACAGTTTAAACTTGTAGAGAAGCTTGTTTTTTTAGCAACACAGAATTTTTACAAATTTAAAGTTTCTTTAAACTCTAACAGTTAATGTATTGGGAAGTCTTAAAACCATTTATTAGAGAAATAATTTTTTTAGAGAGTTATAAAACGTTAAATCAACATCATTAGAATAAAAGTTGACACTCTTGGAAAAATCACCAAATCAACAGCAGGTTAAATGTTCTTGTATGTGTTGAAAATAATCAAATAAACTACCCAAAACTTCAAAAAGGAAACATTTTTAATTTTGACAAAATACAAAAGAGTAGAGACTAGCAGAACCATGTGATAGTATTAATAAAATCATGCTGCAGATGCATACTATTTACACAAGCTATAAACAGGAAATAAAATTTTACAACGTCAAAACAACAAAAAAAATCTTATGTACATAATTGTTAAAATCTAAAAAATTAAACAAATCCTAATTCGGAACTTTTATAACTGAATATGGTAAATGAATAAGATCAGAGAGTGCCTTCATTTTTATACATTATACAAAATAAAACCATTATTTAATATTTTATATTAAGAAAACACTTGTTTTCACAACTGCAAGGACGGAAGATGTAAATGTCACTTAAGGGGGGAATGAATGCGGGTCTCCAAATCAGAAGAGCTTATGTGTTAATCCAATTAGAAAAAAAACCCAGAATATTGTAAACCACATTGCTAAGGTTGTACTGAATAATTCTACAAATAGTAAATTTATATGATTTATCTGTAGTTGAATTGCAAAATTCTATAATTGGTTAAAATATTTTGTTGTAAAATTATTTATTGAATATTAAAATATATATATATATATGTTTTGAACCAATTTCAAAAAGTGGGATTATAGAATCCTGCAAGTCATCTACAATTGAAGAGCTTAGTGGTAGAACGTGCCAAGTGACATTTTTGAAAAATTTGAGATATTTGCGTCAATTAACATATTTCTAACTTCTTTAACAATGACAAGTTTCTCCTTTTTCATAAACTTTAAGTTAAGTGTACTTTTAACGATTTGCAAGTACCGTTTACAACAGATCTGAATGAAAACGAAAAACTTCAAAGCTGATTTTTTCGTTTTCACCTTTTTGACACTTAGCACGTTCTTCCACTAAGCTCTCCAATTATCATATAAACATAAAAAAATCGTTTGTAATAATATTCAATGCCAGAGAAATGTGGTTTAGAAAATTACTATTATTAACCATGTTTTTCTCCCATTGGATTAACACAGAGCACTTTGGTTTGAAGACCCGGGGTCTTTCCCCCATTACAAGCAAATAATGCAGTGGTTACTCGAAATTAAACAAAAATAAACCTAAAATATTAAAACTTTTTCAAATAAAAAAAATGTACTTTTTGTTATGAGAAAAAGTTTCCATCCACTCCGCTTCATATAGAACTATTTGCCATATTTCATTTTATCAGGATTACCACTCTCAGAAATGTCTTGAACTTTCAAGGTTTATTTAGACCATGCTATAAAAAAAACTAAACACATTTTACAGCCATCAGAATTAATTGTTAAAACAAAAAAAAACTAGTAATTTTGACAGTATTGGAAAAGGAAAATTAAAATCTTACATAATATCATACCGGAGATTAGAGTAACATGTTACTGGTAACAGTTACTTTATTTAACGCTGATTAATACTATTAGATTTTTTGAAAAGTAACTGTTACTTAGTTACTTTTCATACAAATTAACTGTAAAAATATTTTTCATATTAAGTAACTTGTAATTAAGCTACTTTTTAAATTAAGGATCAAGTAACTATATCAGAGTTACTTTTTAAAAGTACCTTTGCAATCCCTGCATAATATGTTTGTGTTAACACAATTAAATCCGAACATTCTGCAAATTACTTTGAAAGAATTTCGTAACATTAAATTAAAAAGTTCTAAATTAAAAATTATGATAAATATATATCCGTTTTTATAACAAAAAATTCGATTATTGAATGGCAACCTAGTTATTTATTCTTTTACAACTTTACATTTCAGCGGTCAATAGAAAACAGCTGTAGTATAGGGGGGTAGGTTTGGATCAGGCGATTTCCTTGAATTTTTGTTTATGAAAGAATTTGATTAACATTTCAGCTCATTTTCAATACAATTAGACCATGTTCCCTCACAAAACTTTCAGGCAAAATTTTGGGGCTTTTAAAGGGTTTGTCAAGACCAGGTAACATTCTTAGGGCTATATCAGGACACCATTAAAAGTAAGCAAAACTCCTAATTAATAATTGTTTTTCAATCTTGCATGTTAGCTACCATCATAAAATCAATTTCAAGGTGGCACTTGAGTAGTGTTTTACCTTCCTTTTTAATGAATAAAACAAAATAGCAAAGATGATTTGGAATTTTTAGGGCCTTTTTGCAGGTTTAGTGAAAACTTAGGGCTTTTCGGGACTCCCTAAAACAATTTTCAAATTTCAGGATGTTTTAGGGGTTTTCGAGTCCAGGCAACAATTTTAGGGCAATATAAGAAAATTGTGTTCAAAGTTAGAACTTCCAATACATAATTAATTCTTCAAATATCGTCCATTTTAGCTACCATCACAAAATCTGCAGTATTGTTTTACAACCCTTTTTCAATGAATAAAACTTAAGTTGAATTTTTAAGCCTATATTCGTGAAAACTAAGACTTATTTTGTAGTTTAGAGAAAATTCAAAGGCTTCTCAGAGACCCCCTATTACCATTTACAATTCCAGGTTCTTTTTATAGGTAAGGTCGAACCTCGTTAACACGAACTTACCTAACACAAAATTTCGCTTAAGATAAACTGAAAGCATTGGCCCTGCCTGTAAAGCTTTGAGCTAATGCTAAAAACTCTCTTAACATGGCGAAATCCTTTTTAACCTGGGCAAAAAATTCAGAATTACTTTTTTTTCTTAGTACAATTCGAAGAACAATGGAAAAAAACATTAAAAAAAGCGGCACACAAACATTATAAAGAATAAATTGTCTTCTACTTCTGGGAAAATCTTGATATCTCCCATGATTCGTCAGTTTAAATTCAATTGCTGTTCTTAATTGGTGTTCCTTAAAAACTTTCCTAATTTTTTCTATAGTAATAGTATGTACAACCCCCAAATGAACTTTATTAATTAAATTACTAATCATACACATGTATTATTAGTGTAGTACAGTAAACTCCTGATTATCCCCGGGTGGATTATACGCTTTGCGGATTATCTGGGGGCCACTATCCACCCTCCCCCTAATTGAATTGATTTATGTGATTTCGATACTAGCGAAATGCGTAATAAACAAAAAAAAAGTTGTCTTGACAATTCAAGATGAACTACAACTCATTAAAAAGATGGAAAATCGATCCCTTAAAAATCAAATGTGCTTGCAGTATGGGATAGGAGAAACGACATTAATAGACATTTTGAAGTAAGTAAATTTGTACATGCCATATACGATCACTGTAATTTACTTAAATAAAACCCAGAAGAAATTTTGTTTATAGGCATTTTCTTTATTTTTGCAGATTATCCGCAAATTCACTTATCTGCTGGAGCCGCGCCACCAATTCCGCGGGTAATTGGGACTTTACTGTATTACACTAACTATGAAGTTAGAATAATTTTTAGATATTTTTTAATTATTCACTGGTTCGTTGCAAAATAATTCCTGACCTTTAATACGAAATAATTCAGTTATCGCTTCAAGTCTGCATTAACGGGGTTCGACTGAAATTGGAAACTCTCTAACCCAGTAGAAATTCTTGCCGATGGAACAAACCAGGCCCCTATATCACAGATGTTCCACCAAGAGCTACGACCTCTTATGGTCTCTTTCACTCTGAGAGTTCCGGTTGGTTTCTTCCTCGCTGCTGAGGTGGATGAGAGCAACCGTGCTGTTTATCCGGTTACTGGAGGTGTTCAGGGGGGCGGGCATGGAATACGTTTCGTTCCACCGCGGTTCCTTCTTCCACAGGGAGTTGCGGTCCAGGTCCTGGTCGACAACTAGAAATATTTCGCGGTCTTTGCCGCGGATTTGTTCGCGCAGGTAAGAGATGAGGTCTGGCACCTGAAATGATTTGAATGTATTTTTATAATTACGTGCAAAATATTTCACTTATTCTAATAAATAATTGTGTGTAGAGTAATGATTTTAAGAAACCACTGAGGAAAAGTTATGTTTAAGTGCAAGCAGCTTTCCTAGCACTGTTTTATCCTACATCCTATTCACTTGATAAGAAAAAAACACTATATTGGGCTCAACATAAATGACACTTTTAAAACTTTAGATACTACAAAATAACATTGAAATTTGATATCTAATGTTTAATATATTTTTTGCACATGATTATAATTTTTTTTTAAAATTTGTCACCAAACCTTTTTGAGTAAATTTAACTTTTTAAAACTTGTTACGGGTAGGGGAAATTATTCGACTTGCTAGTGTCTTCAGAGCCTTAAAAAGTTTTACTCCAGTAATAGGAACTTAACTCCTCAGCGTAGCAGCATGTTAGTGGGCGGTGCCCATTCCAGCTTACGTGACCAAGGGCTATGGAGTGCCAGCTAGGCATATGTCCAGGTAAGGCCGTCAGGCTCATATGGAACCCCCCAGTGTTTAGTTCCCAAGCATGCTTGGTACTAATAGGGAAGTTTTTTTTAATAAAAAAATAGTATGTAAAAATTACTTGTAAACATTAAAAGCAATTTTCAGCAATGTTTCATAAAGCTTTTTTCTTAAACTTAATTATAACATAAGATTATTAAAAAAAGGCTTTCTGGAAATGTTTTACTTGGGTTAGTTGTTAAAGTTATATAAATTTCAGAAAAAAAAATTGTTCTGGCCATAAGTTGTGTTTACAATGTTCAAAAAAACATGAAATGTTCAAACGTACATAAATAATCGATGACTGTGGAATGTTATTAACTTACTTTACCAATAGCCACTGGATTTTCTAACTTGGAATCTAAATTATAAAAAGTGCCTTCAATTTCTTTCACGGCTATCCAATGCTTCCTATTCAGCCTTAAAGGTAAAAACTTCATCTCACTTGGAACATTAAGAATGAGACCACAAATTTTACTGAAATCTATGTTGCTTGGATCTCTAGAAAGGAGAAAATTAAAAGTAAAGTTATTTTAATTGGAATATAACAAAACATTGTCTTTGCCTTGCAAAGCCAGCACCTTTAAAGCTACATCATAAACAGCATTAGGCCGTTGTTTGGTTAAATTATTGTTAATTTGAATTTTGAGTAGGTACCCGACACAAGTTCTAAGGGTGAAATCATATGTAGAGTTGGAAATTTGAAGTATACTTAACGTGCACTCAAACTTACACTGGATGTAATTCATTGGTCTCTGACTCCACAGAGTGCTTACAGGTCGGTTATATTTTGGCAATGCCCAGGTCCACACCTGGGACCTTCTTAATCCAAAACAAGTACCTTTTTGAATGGGCTCTCCAGCCTTCATCAGGTCTCAGAACCACAGATTACTAAATTTACACTAACAACCATCTAAAAGGAAGGAATTTAGATTTTGAAATATTGTCGCACTGGAGCTACACGAAGAGTAATGGCAACAACATCGTAATTTAGAACCACAGTCAAGTGACAAGCCGGCATCCAATGCAACCCTTAAGGGCGATATCATACGCAGCGTTGGGACTTTGGAGCATATTTAATGTGCACTCCATTACACAGGGTGTCAGACATTTTTGGGCTGCACGGTCGTTTATACGTCGGCAGTTATTTTGGCAATGCCCGGACCCAAACATGGGACCTTTCGCATGCAAGGCGTACGTCTAACAGACTGGGCTCCCCAGCCCCATTATCTAAATGGACAATTCTGTCCATACAATTAATAGAATTTAGTATTTAACAATGAGTAATATGTGGAAATGACAAAAAAAGTAAAATTAAACTTTTTATTACTATTATTACACTTATAACAATTCTTTTGAATAGGCAGGGAAGTGATATCCAGCCAAATGAAAAATACTTTGAACACATTTTTTTAAAGAAAATAACATGTTAATCAATGAAAAAAACTCTGCAATGCCATGCCTTAAGTTAACGTTAAAATAGAACATAACCAAGTCTTATGAAATCTCTTATTCTATAACAATATAGTTTTTTAGAAAACATAAATAAAAAAAATCTGCATCTTCTCACTTTCGTTTGTCGAACCACATTGCCTCATAGCCTTTGAGTTGCAATGCAGCCATTAAAACATTCACATCATAGTTGCCGAGTCCAAGCAAACTTTTATGAGGATTTACCAGGTTATCTGGAGACAAGCTAAAAAAAAAAGAGAAAGTTAAAATCAAAAATTCATAAAACAGCATGTGATCAGTACAATATAATGTATTTGACATCAACAAAGTTCATTTAAGTTTTAGCAGAAGTCACAGATTAATTTTTTTTAAAACATGGGTTAATTGTTGGAATAACATTACCCACGAATCAAATAATTTTAATTTTTCACATAAAGCTCTATTGTCTGCAGTTCTCTGTGATACACCAAAAATATTTTGATTATATTGTTTATTTTTACATGCATATCTCAAAACTGAAACAGTTTTACATATCTATATGTCCTTAAAATTGTGTAGCAAAAAAGGTTTTTCAATATGTTAAAAAACAAAGTAATGAGCATTTGCACCTAGTTTTTTTTAAAAAATTAGTCGCTCATATTAATTTTCTTTATCCAATTCTGAACACTGATCACATATACACTGCTCACAACAATTAGGGGAGCACATGGTTTAATCCCTTTTACCCCCAATAATTCCTTTTGGAATCATCAGCTTGTAAATTTTTTTCTGAATAAGTTAAACTCACACTTGTATCGTTATATGGAAGAATCATGTCTTTTGAAGAATTAAATAATGTTTGTTTTAATTATAAATGAAAGTATGAAAAACATGGTAAAATAAAATTCTATCTGAAACAATTTTATCAAATAAATTGACTCGAAATTCTTCATGCTTGCATTTTTCAGATGTTTAAAAATTGATTTTGAGTATTTTAATCAAATAAACTTTTTTAAAAGGTTTTGTTATATTTCATTCAAAAATTATGTTTCCAATTTTTTTCCCTTAAATTTTAGTTAAAAAAATTAAGAATTTTTTTACCATTTCATTATGGATGCATAATGAGTATATTTCACAAATTTTACATTTTTAGAATAAAAAATAAAAAGTCAAGACTGAAAGGTAACAAAAGTATGCAAAGTGCTCCCCAATTGTTTTGAGCAATGTAGTACAAAAATAAATGTACATAGTAGGAGATACCTGTGGCATATGTTGTCGAGTATCTGCTTGTTGAAGGCGTTCTTCTCCTGGAACAGGTTATTGAGGGCGTGCAGGGCGCACAGCTCCTTCACCTGCTTCTCGTGGTAGATGTTGCCCTTGGAGCCATTCTTCTGCAGGGACTTCCGGTCGCGGCCAAACAGGTTCTCCACAAAGTGCAGGCAGGAGTTGTGCATGGATGCGAAACTGGAGATCAGGAACTGGACCAAATACATTTAAAAATTTTAAAAATCAACCATGAAAATAACAATAAATCATTAAAAAGAAAATTAATGGCGACAAACTTTTTCTTCAATACTTATTTCAAGCTTAATAACTTATTTCAAGTCTTTAAATATTTCTAGTATATCCAGTTATAACAAAATTTGTGGGATCACCTTTACTGTACTGTATGGTAACTATTGGCACGATTTTCAGATTTGGCGATAAATAGTTTTTTGTAGCAACCTGTCCGACTTCGACCAAAACCCGTAACGGTCAGATAGGGTTGCCGGAAAACATCAGCGTTGTGAAGATAGCATGACATCAAAAGTCGCCAGAATAAGAACTTTTGGCGCGATTTCTGGAAGTTCGCCAATAGTTACCGTACAGTAAATTTCTACCGAAAATAAATGGCGACAAACTTCTTTAGGTCTTTAAATATTTCTAGTATTTCAAGTTATAACAAAATTCATGAAGCATCCTTCTATTTTATAAATAATAATAGTTTTAAAAGTAATTTTGTTTTTATTATTCAAACATTCAAACTTTTACTTTATAGACGTTTGAAATAAATTACAAAATCTTAATGGACGTTTAACAGACTAAAAAATTATACTTTTTCTTTGAAGATATCCAATCATTAGACCTTTTCGAAATGATTGATTGACTGAGCCTTGAAAAAAAAATATTTAACCGATATCTACGTTTTTAAGTTTCGATATTCCGAGATTCTACAAGGAAGATACATTTGAAGGAGTATTAAATGGATAAGGGGGTATGACCACAGGCCGCCAAACCAAAGTTCCTCTGAGTTAATCCAATAGAAACTCAGGGTAGAAATTTAGTATTTACTGTACAGTAACTATTGGCGAACTTTCCGAAATCTCGCCAAAAGTCCGTATTCTGGCGACTTTTGACGTCATGCTCTCTTCACACCGATGACGTTTTCCGGCAACCCTATCTGGTCGTTATGGGTTTAAGTCGAAGTCGGACAGGAGGCCAAAAAACCCTATTTATCGCCAAATCTGAAAATCGCGCCAATAGTTACCGTACAGTAAAGGTGATCCAAAACATGATATAGAAACATGGAGAAAATAGGAAAAAAGCTAATTTTCCCATTTATTTGAAATTTGGTCGCTAGTCTCAAAATGCGATAAAATCTTTCGATTTTGCCTCAACTCAACAAAATAAACATGTTGGTCAGATAATATTTTTGACACATAAACATCACAAATGAATTATATTTTAAATCTTGTTTTCTTTTACATGCATTTGTAATAATCTGAAGGTACAAAAAAAAGTGAAGTAAATAATTAGTATGTCCCAATTTAATGTAAGAGGATGTGTTAGTTTTATGTTCACAGCTTATGACCAGCACATATGAAGATAAAAATACATGCATCAATAAATATTTTACTACAAATTCACTGAAAAAATGAAATAAAAAAAATCTAGGTGGTCGTATGTTTTTTTTTAAAGACATTTTGGTAATCATTTTTTTTATTTTACAAATGTGTTTAAATAAAAGATATAAGATAATGACAAGCTAAACTGCATAAACACAAAGTTATTTTTTTAATTAAATACTTCAAAGATGTGAACTTTGTAATCTCAAGTTTTAGGAAATTTTTCTAGTATCAAAAATTTAACTTTTGGAGCAGAGACTGGAGATATTGTAAAGTAAAACTACTTAACACAAATGAGCAAAAGGAATTATAATTTGCCTAGAACTCCAATCCCTGATAAAGTAATTTAGTTTAAATACATATGGCTTATTTATTACTGCACTATCTAAACATGCAATGAAAATTGAAGTAAGAAACTTACCTCAGAAAATATAATAGCAGCACTATATTCCAGTATATTCAAAATGATTTCCATACGTTATCATTTTCGCATACCTCATACACACAAGACAAAAGGTTTTTGGAAAAAGTAAGAATCTAGGCAGAAAAAAAAAGTCAAGTAAAGTATTTAGTATGATCCAATTTGTGTAAGAGGATAACGAAAATACCGAGCTAAAATCTTACAAAAACACATACCCATTAAATACGGAGACCAGATAGTTAGATTTCGCTCCTTTTTTTTATAGTGACTATATCTTTTGAAATTTAACATATGATTATCAAAATATTAAATCCGCGAAATTGTGAAGCAAAACATCAACAACACGAATACATACAACTACCAGCAGAGAAATGAATAAACCAATTTATAATTCAGAGGACTTATTTTGCTATTTTTCTACAGTTTGTTATGAGTACAAAATTTGGCCACAATAACAAATCAACGCTGCATGCAAATTAGAAATCTTAGTGTTATAAAGTTATAAGACAATAATGTTCTAGTATTGCAATTTTCCATTTATCTAAATTATTACATGAGAGTATAACAAATTATAAAATTCATGGGGATTTTGTTTATTTTTTGTTTGAACCGTCATTCTTGTCACGTTATTTGTCCAGACACTAGTGGCAATGTCGGAGTTCTACTTTGCTGATATTTTTGCTTGATTTCTGACTTTGATTTCTGCTATTTTTTAATTTTTATATCAATTAAACTGTACACTGATTTTTTTTTAAATAAAGTAATATATTTCAAACTAAATCTACAAAGATGGCTGCGTCGGCACTAAATGAAGACGACAATTTAGAAACACTGTTGGGTCTGTATTTCAAACTTTTTGTCGCGATCAACATCTGAAAAGTTACTTCTTATATTGACAATCAGTAAATGCCATGTGATGAGATATTTATTAAAAGAATAAATATTACACTTTTTAGTTTTTCTCGACTCTTAATACTGATAACTTTTCCAAATATATGCTAAGTAATCTCTATCGGCGTAAAAAATGGTTTCGAAATATTCGGGTGTGTACGTCAGATAATTGTTTTGACATTTGAACACTTCACATGCATTATGTTTGGAATTTTGTTATTGTTACCTACATTACGTAACGATTTGTATTTGTTCAAAGCATGCAAGTCCTACTGGCCACGCCAGCTCTTGTTAATCTATTTGTAATTTCAAAAAGTCATGTAGTGTAACAAGTATTTCCACATAATTAAATATTTCTTATGACTTTTACTAGGATGGTGGTCTACTGAAAATTGTTGAATGTGTAAGTGTTACAGACAAACATGGAACTAAAGAACTAGGGTCCATGTATTATTAAAATTTAAAGAATGTAAATTCTTGACTTTCTTAATTTTTGAAGCTTGTCAAATGTAACAGTTCTTGAATACATAGAAAGAACTTTACCCAACTTATTTTGCCAAAAAATGTACGTTATTTTTTGGCTGTAACTAGCTCTTTTTTTAAGAATCAATGCTGTTTAAATAACATAATTAGATAATATGTATGGGTCAGCTTTTGTAATTTAAAACTCTCAACAACTTAAATGTATCAATAACATGTTTCTGACTAAATAAACTTGTGCTTTGTCATTTTAAACATCTATTGTTGAAGTTAGAAGGTCAAGTAATTTGGCTCATGGCCATTTGAAAGCCTGATATGATGTACATATTTTATGGTAACTACTAACTTTCTTTGTTTTAAGCGTGACATTTAAAATAAAATTAGTTGATCTTATTGGTGTTTTAATTGGAGTATTTAGGCTTGAAACTTTAAGTGCACTACTGCTGAGCATTCCGGCCAATGGTCTTTTAATTGGCGGATTTAAGTAAGACTTAACTTTATGAGCCTGTTACTACTATACACTGCTGACCCCTGCAGCACAACGGTTAGGGAGCTAGCCTTTGGAGCTTCTGGTTTTGGGTTTGAATCCTGGTATGTCATGGATGTTTATGTTTGTCAATAAATGTTGTTATTTGTCTATTTGTTTTTGTCGTCCTTTCTTTGTGTGTCTCCTGTGACTTTCACTTCTGCACTCATTGTCATTTTACTACCATACACTTCTGCCTGTAAATATCACGGGAATGAGAGATAGATCAAAAGACGAAATGGAAAGGGTTAAAATTTATTATTTTATGCATGCAAATACCAATATTCAGTTTCTTTTTTCCAGCCAAAGCCACTAATCCTTTGCACAAGGAACCAGATGCCGATTCAGTAGACGCTTTCTGCACTATGATCGACAAAGAACAGGAAGGCCCCCAAACTGCTCTACGCCTGCTCTCCCATAAGATACAGTCGCCCATTGAAATTGAGTCACTCATGGCTTTAACTGTGAGTTTTTTTTTACCTATTATGGGTTAACCCTTTTTTGCACTGAATTACGTTTTAATTTTAATTTTCTTTGCAAACAGGATAACTAAAGAAAAAGTTTTAGTAAACATTTACTTTACCTATATAGACTTTAACGTTCTAAAACCGAACATTTCAATTGAATTGTTCCGTCTTTGCCTTCCCCCGTTTCTTCAAATTGAACAGTGAAACGGATGCTTTTAAGTTAGCATTTATGAGTAGAGTCAGTATATAAAGGGTTAAGGTGTAAATACCTAGGCAGATACCTTCCCAGGTTCTGCCTTTGTCTTGGCACTCCTAAACAATAGTAGGGGAGAAAGTTAATCCCTGCTGATAAATAATTCATTGTATATATGGGATTAAAGCATGTTAAATCTAAAATAGAAAAGTGCAGAGTCGCTGTTATGAGTATTCTGTACTGCATACTTTAGCAAGAAAAAAAATTCTTTAGTTTGAAGAAGTGTTTTTTTATTTTTAATTTGTAGGTCTTGGAAGATTGTGCAAGAAAATGTGGTGGTAGATTTCGATCTGAACTCGGAAAATTCAGGTTTCTTAATGAAATGATTAAAGTAGTTTCTCCAAAAGTAAGTTTGGTCTTGTTATAATTTATACACAAAACATATATTTCCTATTGTTTTGCTTCTTTTTTAAATTTGATTTGTAATGTAAACTTTAATAATCCTAAATGTTCACTCTTTTATTATTAAATGATTTAAAATTGAAGTTTAAAAAAAATCAGAGTAATTATTTATTTAAAATATCCTTAAAAAGAATTATTGTTTAGGCTTTAATGAACTTTTTTAAGTTATTGCAAGTAACGCCACTTAGACAAGTTAACCGAAAAATATTAGTTCATAAGGCAAATTCAATTTATAGTTTCTAATTGCAACTTTTTAAATACATATTAACTATTTTTTTAAACCAATGCTTGCAAACCATTGACTAAAATAGTTACCGTATATACTCGTGTATAACCCGACTCCGTGTATAACACGACCCCCCTTTTTTTAACCAGATATCCTTCCAAAATCGGTAACCCGTGTATAAGTCGAGGTAGGAAATAAGCTAGAGCCTTCTGAAAAAAATATTAGAAGAAACCGGCTCATGACGGGACCGTAATTTTTTTTTACTTGCAAGCAAAATTTCAACCCCAACCAAAACAGGTTTCCGCTTTGTCCTTGACATTGCTGACCCTGAATGGAGAAGCTAGGTTTAAACTATGTTCAGTGAAGCGTGAAGACCTTGCTGCCATGCTGCCAAGGTCACTGATTGACAACGTTTCTTGAAGACTGGTTGACTGAACTGCCATGTGCCAGAGCTACACGTGCAAATACGCATCACACAAAAACAGGTTTCCCTTTGGTGTCCTTGACATTGCTGACCCTGAATGGAGAAGCTAATTTTAAACTATGTTTAGTGAAGCGTGAAGACCCCGCTGCCAAGGTCACGGACTGACAACGCTTCTTTACGCCTCTTGAAGACTGGTTGACTGAACTGCCCTGTGCCAAACCTACACCTGCAAATACGCATCACGCCGAGAACTAACAATTAAGCACGTTTATGGTAGAGATTGTGAAAGATACCAATCTTATTTCATCTTTAGAATTTAACTGTTTTTGTGTCTGTATTTTCAATAGTTAGTAGTTAAACCTTAAGTTTGATTGAAATTTAGCTTTAGTTAAGGATTTTTCCCCCTCGAAAATTTGATGTCTTGTGTATAAGTCGACCCCGTTTTTTACGGCCCTAAATTTGACCAAAATTTCTCGGGTTATACACGAGTATATATGGTAATTTTCTTTCTTTATAGTACCTAGGAAATCGTGCTTCTATAAAAGTCAAACAAAAAATAGTAGAGCTGTTGTACATCTGGAGCTTTGAGTTAAAAATGGAATCTAAGATAGCCGAAGCTTATCAGATGTTGAAAAGGCAAGGAGTTGTTATTGAAGATCCTGTATATATATTAAATGTAAGTATTTTTTTTATCTACACCCTAAATTCTATCTTGGGTGGCAAATATTAAAATTTGTAAGTTTGAAAAAGTCATTTATAACCATCTGCAACAAAAATATAATTAAAAGAATTAAATTTATATTTTGAACTCTTTCAGTGAAAACAAGTTTACCCTTCAGCCAATTTTCTTATTATTCTGAAGGTTAAATGAATCCATCAAAGTAATAATACAGGGTTGCCGAAGTTGAAAAATGTTATCCACCTTGAAAAGTCCTTAATTTTTTGGGCTGGCGAATTTATCTTGAAGTGCTTCAAATGTTAATTTTGGCTTCATTCGAAACACTTTTTCAATTTGAATCAGTTCCTATTTTATTTTTTGATTTTTAATAGCCCTCATGTAGCTCTAGTGCGACGATAATTCAAACCTAACCTAATTTTTTTTATTGTTTGTATAATCCATGAAGGCAGAGCAAGTGATTTTAGGTTGATTTTTTAATAACTAAATGGTTATTTTATAATATATATTTAAGTTCATTTGGAAGTTAGAGAGTTGTTGGTCGTTTTATAAATAACCTTTTAAAAACTATCGTGAAATTTAGGTGTTGCATGTTCGAATGTACAGTCCTTGATTTTATTTTACCAAAATGTGTGGCAGCCCTGTAATAATTCCTAATACAAATGTTATGTTTTACTACAGATTTTAAGAGGTTATGTTATTTATTTTTTTAGAATTATAAACCTCCCACTCCACCACCACCTAGGCAAGGTAGTTCTATTTTTGAAGATGAAGAAAAGGCTATGGTTGGTTGAAGTATTTATATATCTTTTTATTTTCACCACTGCAATTTATTTTGTTAGTTGTATTTTGAATCTCCTTATTATTATATTTACTTTTTATTGCGTTTTAGTTTATATGATTTGCTTTTTTTTAAATTTTCAAATCAAATAACTTCAAAATTTCTAAAAATAAGTGTAATGAGTTACTTTTTATATTAAGTAACTGTCACAGAGTTAGTTTTTAAAAGTAACTTTCCATTACCTGTTTGAAACACATATTCAATAAGTGGAACTGTCAAGTAGTTTAAGTTAGTTATATTTCAATTTAAAAATTTATTTATGATTTTATTTTGTTCCAGCAACTTCAAACTTTGCTTCGAAGTAGAAATCCTGAGGACTTGCAAGCTGCCAACAGACTGATAAAAAACATCGTTCGAGAAGTAAAAATACTTTTCAATTACAGTTTTAGTGTGAATGTACCTTGTTTTAAATACTCAGTAATCAGATACAAATTTCTATGATGATTTGAAATAAATTATTAAATTCTCTATCTGCATGTGTAGGACTGTTGACTTTTTACTCCAAAAAATTGATACATTCAAAAATGCTTGTTTAATTTGGGACAAAATTTTTTCAATGTTTAAATAGAATAAAGTTATAAAATACTTATTATTGACATTTGAAGCTGTTTATCATGGATATGTTTTACTTCACAATTGTAATTGTTTTTAACTTAAATTCTAATGACTTTGTAGGCAGACAAGAAAATGGAAATGATGGCTAAAAGATCTTCCGAATTGGAGACTGTGCACAACAACGCCTCTGTCTTAGAAGATATGCTAACCCATTACAGGCCAGGGGAGACTTCAGACGAAGAAAAGGACCTAATGAAAGTGAGTTAACAATTTTAAGGGCGTAGATGTTGAGGGAAATGAGATCGCAGACTCTTTCTCAAAGGCTGGTGCGGCCTCTGTTCCATCAACGCCTCTCACCTTTTCGGAGATTCACTCCAAGATTAAAGATTTGAATAGGACCACTTGGATTGTTCCCCCAGTTCACCCCTGGTATCAATGTTCCTGTCCTGGAGGCTCCCTGGGTTTAGGTTTTGATAGACGGGAACAAACTATCCTTGACCGCTTTCGAAGTGGCCACCTAAAGACTTTGAAATTTACAGAGGGCTCCAGAATCTTTGAGACTTGTGCAAACTGTTCTTCGGAGCAGGCTTCATCTGACCATGTACTTGCGTGTCTGGGACTTTCCAAGCAGGATTTGTACGACGACCCTTCCATGGTTTAGGATTTTTTTAAGGTGTATAACATCAGGGACCAGGTCTAGCACTGCTGACCTACGGGGGCATGCAACAACAACATGGAAAGTGAACCCAATTGACAGCTGCTCTCTAAACCAAAGTGCCTTTGTGTTAATCCAATGAAAAAAATATTTTCTAAGCCACATTTTTTCTGTTGTATTGAATGTTTTACAAACTTTTTTTATATGCCAAATGTAGATGGTTCACATTGTTCTATAAAACTACTATTTGAAATTGTTTAAAATATTTTTCTAATTTTCAATACTTTTACATCAAATTATTCAAACCAATTCCAAAAAGCGAAAATAGAGCCCTGTAAGCCAGCTAATTTATCATATAAAAAAGACGTTAGTGAGACTATTCAATGCAGCCAGAGAAATTTGGCTTAAATTTTTTTCCCGATTGGATTAACACAGAGCAAAGATTTCTGTTTTGAGACCTTGCTATTGCTCCTATTTCTCCTTCAAGGTTTAGTTTTTAATGTTGGTTCTTAAGCCTTTTTTTACTCGGAGTGTGGAATTTAACAGCACACATATATCAAACAATTCAATCTATTGTGCTTTATATAATACATTCAGACTATGTATCCTTATCAAAAAATCATTTTATTATTTCTAAAATATGTTTATTGTCCCTAATCATTTATGCAATTTATTGATATCCTAAGTGTAAAATGTGTGTAGTATTGGTTTAGAAATAATATATGGCTTTTTTAATGTTAAAATTTTATTTTATGTGAAAATATATTGCAAAAAGCAAGCATTATGATGTTAATATTATTAAAAATACAAGAGTTAGTTTAATAAATAGTTAGCATGCTTTAAACTTTGAGCCTATTCTACTATATGTCTTGTTTACAGGAACTTTATGAGAGTTGCGAAAGGTTGCGGCCAAAATTATTCCGGCTAGCTGGAGAATTAGATGAAAAAGATGAGGGGCTGGGTATGTATTTGTCTCATTTTTTAAGTTAAGTGCTTGCAATTTTTAGCTACTTTCTTTATTTAATTCAATAGAATTTTTTTAAAAAAATTTATGTTGCTTTTAGAAAAATATCTATAAAATAATGATTATTGATGTTTTAGAGTTCTTAGCCCATCTTCAAAATGTCACTCATTGATTAGAATATGATTATAGCAATAGGTCCATGCCATTTACTCCCAGTATAGCAACAACAAAAAAATATTTTTATTGTTTAAAATATGTTATACCACTGTACAATTTTATCTATGCTATTTAATAAAATTTCTTATCCGTTTAGGAGATATTCTAAAAGCAAATGATGAATTGACTGTGGTTATCAATAATTACAAGAGAATTATGAACGTAGCTTCAGAAAATGGAAATGTTAATAATAGTGTTACCAATGGTAAGTACTATTTTTTTAGTCATTGTAATAATGTATGTAATGGCATACAAAATATATTAAGAAGGATTTTATTGATCAGTAACAAAAAACTGAATATGAAAAATTATCTGCAATCATAAGTTACAACTGGAGTTTCGCAAACCTAATTTAGTAAAAGTCATTAAAATGTCTTAACCTAGATGGCTTGGCCATATGTACAGATATAAAATATGAAAAAGAAGAGGCAGGCCTCGACAAAAAGTCTAAAAATTGTAGAGAAGTGACAATGGAGTCTTGGTGTTAGCAGATGGAAAGTTGTAGTGTGAAATAGGTCAAGATAGTTTAACCTCTTAAGACCCGAGCAAAATCCTACACGTATTTTTAATCTAAACATGCTTTTCATACAAATATATGCTGAAAAGTATGTTTTGCAAAGAATTAAAAAAAAAATTAATAGTTATTTAGGGATACGCCTTGCGTTCTAAAAATACGCATTTTTTTGTGCTATAAATGCAACAAAAACGGCCGTACTTATTTGTAGCAACCGATTATTTTAACATTGTTGTTAATGCAAAATGCCTTTGAAATTAACTACTAAAAAAACCCTTTGAAAAGTTTGAGAAAAAAATTAAATAATTTATTTTGAGAACTCTTATATCGTATTGACACTCGTTCAACTTCATTTTTTTTATAGGAATAAATTACGGATCCCTGTAATCAAAGGCTGAAAACTGATATTTGGATCTTCTATCGGACCAGGATAGTTTCGGAATTAATTAACATGTTAATTGTTTGTAGGAAGGTTTTAAAAATGCTCCCCAAATGGGGACGCCAGGTCGCAAGAGGTTAAACTGATTGTGACATTCTTGTTTAGAGTAGAGTTGAGGCTGTAAATTTGCGGAAGTAGAGTGGTGTATCGTATCTTTAAATTATTTTTATTTAATTTGTGAATTCAATAAATTTATTTTCTACTTTTATTTAAGCATCCCTACTTGATCTGGGCTCACCCCTTCAGGAATCTCACTCTAGCAAGCCGATTGCCAATTCTTCCTTACTTGATGATCAGCTACTAGCATTAGGTAAGTTAAATCTCTTGAAATTTAGACTCTCAAGCCCTAAAAAATATTCTTTAGGGCTATAAATGTACAAACAAGTTATTTTAGTTTTTTTTTTGTAATTAAATGTTATTTTTTTTCAATGCCAAATGCCTTTCAAATAATAATAATTATTTTTTTGCGAAACTTTCAAAGTTCTTTTGACCCTTATTTTACGTCATTTTTTTTATTAAAATAAATCACTGTTACCTTCTAGCCATGACCAAAAAGGGACTTTCAAAATGTCTTTTATCAAGCCATTTCAGTTCCCAAAGTTTAAAATAAATGCTGTAATAACTGGAATGTAAAACAAAACATCTATTTTAATGTATGTTAGGTCTCGGGGTTGACAAAAGCCCTTGTGTAGCCTTAGTCCAATATTATTTGTTAAAACCAATCAGGAAGCTATAGTTGTAGTAAAAAGACATTTGTTATTGAAGTGTCTCTGAATATGCTGTTGACAATCGCAAATGATACCTTTGAATGTTTGGCAAATTTATTCAATTTCTTTTACAATTTATCTATGGTTACTCCTAAGAGAGATTGCATCATAAAAGTAATGTAAAAGATTGTTTTTTAAGTGCAACCTACTTAAAAGACTAGATTAACAAATTAAGCTGCATATTTTAATATTGCTTCATTGTAGATAAAAAAAAACTAAAAAAAAGTTCCTAGAATTCTAAGGATTCCCATTGTATTTAACATAGTGCAACTTTTAAAATAAAGCAATATTACAATTGCTGCCCTTTATACTTTTGTGCTTTTCATATTGCCTTTTACTGCATCTTAATAATTGAAGTAAGAAAAAAAATATGCCCTTTTTTATACAAATTATCTTTGAGTTGGTAAATTTTATTTATCTTTTCTCTTATTTGATCCCTTCTGCAGGAATACAATAGAATTGCTGTAGTTTTAGCAATGCTGTGTAGATACTGCAAAAAGTAATTTTGGTGACTTGCCGACAAAATTTTGTTGAGTGAGTTTTTTGTGCGATTATCACCAACAATATATTAATGTGAAATTTTTTTAAACAAATAATTAAATTGTGTTTTTATTCAAAGTGCTTAGCGAAATTCACCTTTTTGTGTTAAAAAAGGCATCTTTTGTCTAAATAAAAGCAATAAAAAATCATATTCTTCAATTTGAAAGATACATAAGGATTATTAGATATAAATAAGACATGTGTTTGCTAAAATTAGCTCACAGTTTCAGTTAGCTCCTTAAATGTCTTGCATTTCAAGTCCAGACAGAAAATTTAATGTCTGATCTTAAACAAAATAAAAAAAACTCAAATAAATTATTACTTAAAATCTGTAAATATCTGCATTACTTCAAAACAGCTCTATTATTATTTCAATTTAATGAATGCATTCCTTTTTAAACTACACATACTTCTATTAACATAATAAATATCCCAAGTGCAAACAGCAAGCAATACCTGAAATGTGTTTTATTATTAGTTTGAAAATGTTTTTTATAAAAAAAATGCATACCTTGATTATGAACCCACTCTATTTCAACAGGTTTAGGAGATGGTCCCAAGCAAACACATCTGGCCCCATCGAACCAAAAAAATACAGCACCCTCCAGTACATCCCATACGTTGGCAGACCTGGATCAGATCTTCAGCTCCGTGCAGCCCAATTCCAGTATGACCCTCCATTCCGCTGCATCTTCTGTGATAAGCAACAGCTTCGACACAACTGTGTTCTCGAGTGCCGAAGTACCCTCTCTGACACCCTTACCCCCATGTATGTATTGTTTTGCGCAAATGAAGAGTACAAGGGAAAAAACCGATTGATTTTGCCGAGAAGTTTTCTTAGCAGGCCACTTTGGCGATGATAGCGAGTGATCGCCTGAACTTGTGTAAGGAAAGCAGTTCCTACCACAGATATCATAGTTAAAGTAATAGAGTGGCAGATCACACGACGTCCAATGCTAACAACGGGACGCGCAAAGAGCTCCCAGAAGAGCCCCAATGATGTCAGTGTTGTAGGTCACGTGATATGCTACGGTAATACTTTAACTACTATCTCTGTGGTTCCTCCCTACCAAGATTCAGTCAATTGGCGATCCCAACGCTTGGACCAAGCAAAGAAGAAAGAGAGAAACCGGTTTTCTGCCGCCAAGCAGACAATTGCGGGCGTCGGCCTAATAAATCAATCGGTTCTTTCCTTGTACTCTTCGAATGTGTTTGTTGTTTTCTGTACTGTTCCGACTGTAGTTCTGTGTTCTGGCTTGTTCACCTGGGAAGTGTATTTAATATCTTGTTTTTAGAACGGGATTCGTACGCCTCCAAACAAACTCCTGAATTTCATTTTTATTTTTAAGGGCCCTTATAACTCTTGAAGTTTGTATCATCTCCTGATACTTCCCCCCATCTTGTAAAAATTCACAACAGGAATATTTTTTTTTACTTTATTGCTTCTCTCCAACTCTATCAGGATATCTACCAATCGAAAAAGTCCTGAAATTAAAACAAATGTTATGAAAATTAAAAAATCGCTAAAAAAGACTATTTTCCGCCAAACGAAGAGGGTTGGCTTTTACACCGAACAAAGCCTCAAATTTTCGCAAAATTTAAACCCCTTGTTTCCTTCATTCTTTGTCTAAGTCACTAGACCAATACAAATATAAACACACATATTCAAATTTATTTCGCAATAGCTCCTGAATTTACATTGCTGCACTAATGAAAAACTCCTCAGAAACTCCTGAATTTCACTATCATAGATAGAGTACGAACCCTGTGTAGAATTATACAAGTATTGTAGCTTTTTATTTTGTCTATTAAAAAAAACTGAAATTTTCTTGGAATTCCCTGTTTGTCATATTCTTACGCAATTGGCAATCATAGTGTTGTGGCAACACCTCAATTTTTTTCCCCTCTTCAGTTCTGCGTTTTCCCCCAACAAACATGTTAGCTATGTTCTTTATATTTATTTATTTTGCAATTAAATGTTACTAAATCTTTAAGCTTTTGAAGTTAATTTATGGCTATGCTATATATAAATATATGTATAAAATTGTAGTTATGGTTTGTAGCCCATTTAATTGTAAACTGTAATTTTATGTCAACTCTAAATTCTGGGCACCAATTACAAAATATATTTAGCCCATAAGGTGCAGAATTTGACTAAGTAGAAAATGTAATAACTGCTATAGTGATGCAACTCTGTATTCTTTTCCCTGCTTAACAGCATCATAAGAGGGCCATTCCATGTCAAATCATCCTGGGGTCGACACCCAAGGTTGGCCGATTTTAATGAAATTTGGTGGGTTTGTTCTTAAGGTAGATATAAGAACATTTGCCAATTTTTTTGGATTCCATCAAATACTTCTAAAATTACGGCTGTTCAAAGTTTTGCCAAGAAAGGTAACAGTCACAAAAAAATGCTTAGTCGACAAGCATGCTTTCTTCAGCAATTTTGGCTATCGAACGGTTATTTTTGAAGTTAGAATGTTACTGTTTTTTCAAATTGCTCAGAATGAAGTGATGAATTGAAATGTGTGTTTGTATTTGGAATTAAGTGCCAGGATTATGCTTAAAAATATCTTTAAAATTCAAAAACGTTATTTTTTAAAGATTTTGACATGTACTTAGAAAGTGCTTAATAGCTCCCTGTTACGGACCAAGGAGCCCTAAGCCCATTGCACCATTAAAAAGTAGATAAAAAGTACTTCTAAAAACTGTAATAAAATTAGTGGGCTTTTGAGTTTTTATTTCTTTGTGAGAGTCTTTAAAAATTCAAAATTTCAAGCGAATCTTCACTTCAGGTGCCACAAAATGTATAAGAATTGCAATGTATAATCTCACAGAGAGAACTTTTTAAAAATGTTTTTAAATTCTAATTACAATATGAAACCTGAAACCTTTTTTGTATTGTTCAATTTCTATGAACCCCCCCCCCTCCAAATAAATGAAACTATCATTACGCATTTACTATCGATAAATATTCATATAAGGATTGTGGTCGATAATCATGTATTTAATGCTTAAAAATTAGGATATTAAAATTAATTTAATATTTTAGCAATAGTTAATAATTAATTATTTTTTTAAAAAATCAAAGAGGCAGGAATGAGGAGAGATGAACAATTTCTGACTCCAGTCTTTTATGTTGAGACAATAACAACTCCTGCCTTTTGGTAGTGTTTAGTCTGATCTTGTTATTGAATACATGTAGAACCCCTGTGTTCTACGTCTTCTGTGTTTCCCTGACTGTGTTTCCTGACAATTGCAATGCAATCATGGTCAAGAAAAAAAAGTTGCCCGCTTGATCTTATTCAATACTTATGAACTAACTTTCATGGTAATAACCATTTAGAAGGATATTGTAAATAAACAATATTTATTCTTATCTTTGTTACGCCAATCCACCCTAATAATTACAGGGCTGCCAGTGGCGACTTAAAAGACTACTAAAGCGACTATTTTAGCGTCTAGGCGACTATGGCAACTATTTAAGTCCAAAAAGGGCCCAAAACGACTATTTTAAGCAAAACCTTCAACTATTTTCAGTCTCGGGCGACTTTTTTTAAAGATTTTTTTAGTTATATAATTTTCACATAGATGGAGCCACGAGGATACTACCGATACGAAAAACGTGAAGTGCAGATGATGCCTTTGGTTTTCAAATCCAACAGCACAAAACAAGAGCAAAACCATGTGTTTTTGAAATTGTGCTTGGCTTATGATTTTTTTAGCAGCCTATGCAAAGTTTATGGAAACTAAAACTTTGATTTTGTATACTTTGTTGAAGTTTTTTTTTCAAAAACTGCATTTGGATAGAATTTACATCTGACTCTTTGTTATTAATTTGCGTTGTTTCTAAAATTATTTTTTATTCAGTAAGTTGGTGATAAGGCCTAATACTGCATATTAACATAGCATAGTTTAATTAAAAATTTTACTGCTATTAAAATAAAGCCAGAAAAATGCTAATTGAAAATTTTAAAGTGCTGATGTACTAATAGGGAGAAACATGCGTTTCCAACACACTATGTCTAGTTTTAAGTAACTTTTTTTTCTCTAAGTTTTAAGTAAGATACTATAAATCTTCTGAAAAAATATTGTTGCTAAATTAAGTTGTTTGAAGTTTTTCATTTTCAATAGAATATGTATCTAAAAGCATTGTGTATCAAAATACATTTTTAAATATTTTTCTCTTGAATTTCGATGATTCAAGATCGTTGTAAATAAGAATACTTAAACTTGCGTTAAAATTTAATTCGTTTTAATTTAGCCTTCCTTGCATTTTAAAGCTGTGGGTTGTTTCAGTGAAACATATTTACATGGATTATTGGTCCTATATTTCTTGAAAAACTGATATCTATATAATTTTTTTTATTTTATAATATATTTTAAAATAATTTATTTTCAACTTTCAAGTAAATTTTATTGGCAGTATCAGTCCTTTCATTTGATAGTTGGTGTTGTAAATTTTAATTTTGGTTTTAAATTTGTTGCACTATTTAGCGTTTTAACTTCTTCCTACTCGCTTATGTGAAATGGCAGGCTTTTTCTAGGTGAATGTTGGTTTTTCCTATATTTTTTTTAATCTAGCTAAACACAAATTAAATATATATATTGGTCATACACATATATTTTTTGAAGGATAAAAAAAGGTACTTTTATGAGACTGTTTTCTTAGAAATTATCCAATTGTTAACGGAATGATTTTTTTAAGAATTTTTTTGTAATTTCTAATTAAGTTCCAATACAAATAAGTAGATTTAAAATATTTTTCCCTAATTTTTGTTCTCTAACAATTTATAGAAATTGGTTTAAAAATTTTAACATGAAATTTTCTATTGCAATAAATCCTAAAAACTATTGGCAGTTTTATCAATCTTTTCAACTGAGTGTTGGTGCTACAATTCTGAAGGTTTGCACTAATACCAGTCTTAAGTTTTAGTTTTTAAATTCTTGCACCTAAGCATATTAAACTAATCTATCACTTTTGGAAAATTTATGTAATTGCACAAAACATTCAATGCAAATATTAAAAAAATACCTATTATGTTATCTAACAATTAGAAGTTGTTTAGTTAGTTAGGTAAAAGAGGATACTATTTTGGCTACTATTTTTAACATCTGAGGCTACTAAAGCAACTATTTTCAAAGCTTTCTGGCACTGGCAGCCCTGTAATTACAATTTAATCCACCTTAATCATATGAAAGCCTGAATTTAACAAAGTATGTTTTTTTACATTACTTGTATATAAATACTATTCAATAAGATCAATGCTCATCAAAAAATAAATTGAATAATGTTAATTTGAATAATGTGGGCTTGGCGTGTGATTTACATGTTTTGCTTTAAAAAGTTTAATTTGATTATCTAAAAACATTTAAAACTCAAAAGCCAACTAGTTTTATTGTAGTTCCTAGTGGTATTTTTATCTAGATTTTATTACTCAATTTCTAGGTATTAAATATGATTATCTACCTAGCTTTTATTTGAATATTTTACTATTGATAGTAAATTTATAATGATAGTTTCATTTGGAAAAGGGGGGGGGGGTAGAAATTGTACCATACAAAATAGGTTTCATATTGTAATTAAAATTTTAAAACATTTTTAAAAAGTTCTCTCTGTGAGATTATACATTACAATTCTTATACATTTTGTGGCACCTGAAGTGAAGATGCGCTTGAAATTTTGAATTTTTTTAAAGACTCTCACATAGAAATATAAACTCAAAAGCCCACTAATTTTATTACAGTTTTAAGAAGTACTTTTTATCTACTTTTTAATGGTGCAATGGGCTTAGGGCTCCTTGGTCCGTAACGGAGAGCTATTAAGCACTTTCTAAGTACATGTCAAAATCTTTAAAAAAAGAACGTTTTTGAACTTTAAAGATATTTTTAAGTATAATCCTGGCACTTAATTCCAAATACAAACACACATTTCAATTCATCACTTCATTCTGAGCAATTTGCAAAAAACGGTAACATTCTAACTTCAAAAATAACCGTTCGATAGCCAAAATTGCTGAAGAAAGCATGCTTGTCGACTAAGCATTTTTTGTGACTGTTAACTTTCTTGGCAAAACTTTGAACAGCCGTAATTTTAAAAGTATTTGATGGAATCCAAAAAAAGTTGGCTAATGTTCTTATATCTACCTTAAGAACAAACCCACCAAATTTCATTAAAATCGGCCAACCTTGGGTGTCAAATTGTATTTTGGCTGGATGATTTGACGTGGAATGACCCAAGAGGCAAATATCTCACTTTTGTGAAAACAACTTGCTTATTTTTCTCAAATCTTTTTGATAGCAAGAATAATTAAAAATAATCTTTTTCAATGTTGTAAAACAAAATTGTTTCAAACATTAGCTCAAAACCCCCAAATTGGTTTTCATTACATGACTTGGTAAATTTTATATTGCTTAAAACTTTAAAATTTTTATTCTTTAGCATCTTCTGTACCTGCTAATGCTACACCTGTAAATGTCACTACCGTAACTTCAAAAGGTTTAGAAGAACTCGATGAAATTGGGCAGTGTTTACTGAAGCAAAGTCTGCCGATAGCTGTTAATTCAAAATATGAATTTCCTAGGTTTGTATTTTAAGTATGACAATTTTGTTTGAATTATCATATTTGAGTAGTTTTTCTGAGAAAGTATTATAATTCTCTTTTGTATTGAATTTGTATCTTTATTTTTCTAAAGTTTATAGTACCTTTGTTTTTGTGATAGGCAATTGTGGTGCCTTCATAAATTATGTTATATTTGTTCAAATATTCTAAGCTAAAAAATAACTTATATGAATTCCACTTTAGACATTTTGTACATACCGTTTAAAACGGCACTGGTTAAAACCGTCTTCAACCAACAAGGATCTATTTACCTAAAAATACATGTAGAAAAGGAAAATATTTGAATTTTTCCTAAGATAAGGTTTTAAAACTTTTACAATAAAGAAAACCTTGCCCCCTACCCCCCCATGTCTTGGCCAAAAATGGTATCTTTGATAACAATATAGAATAGTATTTTCATTTACTAGGAAAGATGTCCAATTATACACACATGTGTGTCTATATAGGTGTGCATGTGCATATAATAAGCGTAAACTATATGCATGTTGTGAAATATGTGTTTTAAAAGGGTTTTTCCCTGTTAAGACCCATACATTTTAAATATTTTTCTTAGACATTCTGTTTGAAGTTTGTTTTCTTGTTGTCTGGTGAGCTTCCAGGTCTCGCTACCGTAAAGTAGGACTGCCCTTTCTGATGTATTAAAAATCTTAATCTTAAGTTTTAAGTTAATGTTGACTGACCTCCAGATTTGCAAGAGGTTACAGTGCTCTCTATTGGTAATTTGTAGTGTTGAAATACAGAGATTAGGTGACATTGCGTTGTGAAGTTAAGATGACTAAGAAACGATGATTATAAATTGAGGCCACATGTTTACTGGGGTATCCATCAGAAGATAGATATTTGGACTAGCTTAAGCATGCACTAAGTAAATGAAGATCACACATTAGGGTTTAAATATGAGGAACAATTTATTGGACATTCGCGCGTGGACATCGAAGAGTTCTTGGAGTTTTCCACGCTCATTGACAAAAGCGTGCAGCTTTTCCTTTTTACTGCATTGTAGAAGCACCCGAAACTCCCGTACTGGGAAGCCTAAAAAAATGGCGATAGCTGCCACCGCTTTTGCGGGAGCTTGTAGGATCAGAACGAGGCATGTATCGAAGGAAGGCGATAGTTCACAGACTTGCGATCTGCTCGCTGGGTATTTTCAAAGACCAGTCTTTTTGCACCGCGTTCCTCAATCAAATTTAGAAAAGGAATGTTCTCTTCTTCCCCGCCTCACACTGACGAAAACCCTTGCACCAATCTGGGCATGTCCGTAAGTACGGCGTCCCACCATTGGTCGCGCACAGAACAAGTGGTTCCACCACTACTGAATCGGAAATCGGAATGTCCAAAATGGCAATTGCACAAGAGAGACAGAAAAGCAAAAGCGGTAAAAAACCAAAGAGAAAATAAAATTTAAAAGTTAGCAAAAACTTCTCAACAAATTATACCAATAGAGTCAACAACACTAATATGCAACGACAATTTAACTAACCTCGTATGCATATTTTCCATTCCTTTTTAGCACTACGCCCCAGAAAGTCCCTCTAAGTCAGCTCATCCAGCAGCAAAAGAGTCAACCCAAAAGTTCCAATCTGCCAATGAGTGATGATGTCCCATGCTTGATGAGTACATCCCCTCAGTCCGACCAAATATCCCCCTCGTGTAGCCCGGCTCACACTATTTTGTCCCTGAAGGATGTATTTGTGCCGCTAGAAACGGTTCAACCAGGTAAAATGGACAATAAGTATAATAAAAAAGATAAATAGGCAGACAAATATATAGTTTTAGAATGCTTATTTATTAAGAATTGTTTGGAAAATTTTGTTTGGGTACCTTAAGACTTACTAGGTCTTAAGATACAGCATGGACTAACTAAGTCCTAAGTTACTTAAGACGTTAAATAAGCAAGTAAACTATATTTTAACCATTAGACAAAGTTTTAAAGCCGTTTTCCTTATTTCGCTGAAGCTTATCAAATACTAATTATTGACAAAAAAAATTTGAAATTGTTACTGAAATTTACTATCATTTTTCTAAAGTTATTAACAGTTTAAATTGTATAACCTATACGAAAGATGACAAAGCAACAACAAGGATTTGTATGATTGTTACATATTTAGAGCTTAAGAAGGCTTTGAGTTTTACTAAAAGTTCGGGAGCCCAGTTGGTTAGGCACTCGCCTAGCATGAGAAAGGTTCCAGGTTCAGGTCCAGGCATCCCCAAAATAACTGCCCACCTATTAACGGCCCGTGCAGCGAAAAAAGTCCAACAAATAATACCCTGTGTAAGGGAGTGCTTGTTAAATATCCTTGAAAGTCCTAACGTTGCATACAATGTCACCCTTAACAGCTGTGTTGGGTGCCTGTTCAGGTGTCGGTTCGTCACTTGACTGTGGTTCTAAAATACGACGCCCGTCACCAATAGCCCTCGTGTAGCTCTAGTGCAACGATAATTCAAACCTAACCTAACTAAAAGTTTTAAATGGCAACCCTGATTCACTTTTACACAGTCATTAGATCTGTAGTTGCTGCAACCAACTTTTTTGCAATGCTGTATCTTGACTAGGTTCCTTACCACCTTTGAATCTCCACGAGAAGAGTGGATTGAACGTTGTTATACATTTCGGAAAAGACACCCCAAGACCAGACATCACAGTGATGGTCGTCTCAACGATGAGCAAAAATTCTAGTCCTGTAAAAAACGTCAGCTTTCAGGCTGCTGTTCCAAAGGTAAAGTGGAAATAAAATGATTTTATTTTCAGTAAAAGTTTAACTGCTCTCTAATGTATGAATTTTTATTTTCACCCTTAAAAATAAATATGTATCTTTAATACTCATACATTATGGAAAAAATACTGAACAAAAAATTAACTGCATTAGAATTTCAATTTTTAAAATTTTTTCCATGTGACAAAAACCAACTACAAAATTCTAATTTTGATAATAATGACTAGAAAACTACTAAATATATTTCAAAATAACCCTTTTTAACTATGATTAATTTTTCAAAACAGTTTATTTATATTTAGTACTAATATTATTATACTTTGAATACTGCCGAAAACGTAATTTCACAAAAGTTAATAACCTCACTCCTTAATCTTGAATACACTTTTACCACTGTCATCTTTGAGGATTATTAGTAACTAAAACTTCAAAATGGAATGTAAAAACACAAATTTGTCGAGAGGGAGCTCTACTTTAATAGAATAAAGTGGATTATGTTACTAGTTGCCATATGGCAACAGTATGAATTAGAGGGTTAAAGCCTTCTTCAGAACAGCGAGAAAATAGGCAAATATGTATGGCTGTTTTCACTGCATAAATTTATTTTATATAAAGTAATTTTTTTTTAAAGAAATTGAATAAGGTTTATTTTGAAAGAAATGGTCTTCAAAACATTTCTAGTTGAAAAAAAGTACATTATGATTAAAAATTTAGCTTGTAAATTATACAATTTTAAAATGTAAGATTATTGTAATAAACTACTTAATTCTTATAGCCAAACTGCTTATGATGCCTTCATAAATTTATGAAACATAACTTTTTAACAACAAGATTTTTTTGTTGTGTTCTTCCACTTCTCCAAAACCATAAGTACTTAAATTATAATTGTTATCAATAACTCAGTGTTTGGTTTAATGCAATGCTAAGAAAGAATTCAGCACACACTACACACTTTAGTTTTTCAAAAGCCACATGTCACTTGTATACTGATTGCAGGGTTGCCACAGTCCTTGAAAACCTTGAAAAGTGCTTTCGGGAAAAAAACATTGATTTTCAAGGTATTGAAAGTGCTTGAAAAACATTATCCACCTTGAAATGTCCTTAATTTTTTGGGCAGATGAATTGAAGTATTGCAATTTTGGCTTCATTAAAAACTCTTTTTCAATGTGAATCGGTTCCAATTTTACATTTTGATTTATTGTTTATGCATAATCCAAGATGGCAGAGCAAGTGATTTTAGATGGATTTTTAATAACTAAATGGTTATTTTATAAAGTATGTATAATTTCTTTTGAATGTTAGAGAAATCTTATTCGTTTTCTGAATGAATTTTTAAAGACTTATCGTGAAATGTTGCATGTTCGATTGTACAGTCCTTGAAAATGCAGACAGGTATATCCTTAAAAATTCCTTATATAGTCCCTGATTTTTTTACCAAAAAGCGTGGCAACCCTGTTATTTATATTTTAATAATTAAAAATGCTTTAATAAATTCAAACTTTTGTTTTAGTCCATGAAAATAAAGCTACAGCCTCCTTCAGCTACAGACTTGCCTCCACACAATCCTATATTACCGCCGGCTGCAATTACCCAAGTTATGTTACTAGCAAATCCTAATAAGGTAAGGATAATTGTTTGTTTTTTTTAATTGCTCTTTAAATAGTTATTTAAGCAACTAGTGTCGAAAATAACACTTTATTAAGTGAGTGGCTTTTATTTCACGAGTCCTTAGGTCCAGTGAAATAATGACAAGAGCTTAATAAAGTATTATTTGGCACGTGCTTGCTTACCATATTTTTTATAATAATGTGCAAGAGCTTGAAATTTGTTCTTACTTTTGTCTTTTTTAATTTCTTTTAATAATTTTGTAGTATTTGTAGTTTCACCATTTAGTTTCCATGGAGATATTCTTAACATTTTGTTTTTCTACCAATCAGATACTCTTATTTACTTTACTGCACTAGTTCCGAAAGTTGTTACTTTCGGTACTGTCTTTGACGTAAGCACGTAAAGTGTCATTTTCGCAACGATTTATGAATAAATATGTTATAAAAAAAAAAGTGAACTTTTTTGCATGTTGTTATAAAAATGTTTTTTACATGCTTTTACTGTCTTTCTTGCTTTACTTATGCTTTATTTTTACACATGCAATGCTGTCAAATGGGGTTCATTTTTCCCAAAGCATAAAGCCCTTGTATTGACTTTCATCTTGGGTATTTTTTGCTTAGCCTCTTAATACCCGAGCAAAATCCTACATGTATATTCCTAATCTAAACATACTTTTCATACAAACATATGCTAAAAAGTATGTTTTGCAAAATAATTTTTTAAAAATTTATGTTTAACTTTTACTGAGAGACGGGCCTTAAGCTCTAAAAATACACAAATTTTTTGCTATAAATGCAAAAAAGGAGACTGTATAATTTATTTGTAGTTAACATTTTATTTCAACATTGTTTTTAATGCAAAATGCTTTTAAAATTTACTACTAAAAGATTTTTTTTGAAAGTTTGAAAAAAGGTTAAATTAACTTTTTTACAACTCTAATATCGTATTGACCCTCGTTCAACTTCATTTTTTATAGAAATGAATAACTGATTCCTGTAATCGGAATCTGAAAACTGATATTTGGATCTCTTTCTATCGGACCAGGTCTGGTCAATTTCGGAACTAATTAACGTGTTAATTATTTGTGGGGAGGTTTAAAAAAATGTCCCCAAATGGGAACGCCAGTCGCAAGAGGTTATAGGTCAATACAGAGTTGTGGCAAATAAAAAAATGGATGACCACATTTTAAAAGAGTATTAAATGAGCAGCTATTAACCTGAAAACCTTAAGCTAAAGCTTCCCAATTCAACCCTATGCTCATCTCTAATATGATGTCAACCCATATAATGGGTGGTAACAGAACCTGGAAAACAGGGAACTTTTTAATTCTGGAAATATCAGGGAATTCTCATAGAACTTTTCAATATTTGCAAAATATCAAGGAATTTTTTCTATTTTGTATTTCTTAAACTGTGGGTTTAGGTTCTTTTGATCAATACAAACAGGCACTTGATAAAAAAAAATCTTGTTGATCTGATTTGCCTGAAGAACCAATCTTGGAGGAAGGATCAATCTCTCTCACGAAATCACGTTACAAAATGATTTTCTTGATCACATGATTCCTCTAAACTTATTCAGATTTTAAGAAATGTAGAAAAGTTAGGTAGGCTAACCCATAATCCAGAAAGTCTTAATTCCTGCTATATCAGGGTTAAATTGTGTGTATTGCATGTTTTCTACGTAATTGTTAAATCAGGGAAATTTTTGTGAAAGTATCAGGGAAATCATGGAAATATCTGGGAACTTTTTTTCTAGGATTTTGTAACCACCCTAAATATTTTCTTTCCAGGAAAATGTGCGTTTCAAATACAAGGTGAACTACACAATTAACGGCCAAGATTTCACTGACCTAGGCGAAGTAGACAGTCTCCTAGCTCCACGGTGACCTTCTCATCGACACAATTTAGATTTTAAAAAATTATTTATAATATATAAAATAAATCAAGTGGACTCATCTGGTTACATGCTGACAAATCTAGCTATTTTACTTGTTTCTGCTACAAGTTGTGTTTATACATACATAAGAAACAGGCATATCTTGAAATGTAATTTGTAGAAGAAATGTTAACACTTTATTCAAGATGCTTATTGTATGAAAGTGGGGTGTTATTCATTTTAATATATAATTTTAAATCTTGTTTTAATATGTACAAATTTTGGTTATTGATAATAGTTTAATAAATGATACGTTTAGTTAGTTTCATGCTTATATAGTTTTTATCAATTTTATTATTTTTTTGTATTTTGATGTTTTGTCCGAGTAAGTAACATAATGTGATTATTGTAAAGATATTTTGTTGCAATGAAAAACATTAAAAGTTTTGTACCACTTGCAGTAGCAGTGTGACTAAAAATTACTCATTAGATAATCGGACACTATTAACTTCAATTTTTGAAGAAAAGTTTAAGTAATAAAATTACCTTATTTAATTCAAATGCTGATTTCTTGTTTACAGTTTAGTATTTCATCATTAAGTTCTTAGTTTAAAAAATTACCCATCTTTCAAAGTCTTTATTTTTTAAGCTATTAAATTTTATTAATATATAACCTAAATAAAGATATATATAATTATAGTTCTTATGTAAAAAGATATTATATTATATTGACGTTTATTTAAATATATTTTTGGGTAATATAATTTTTATTTATTAATGTAAATAACAATTTCTTAAATGTTGTGGTTTTTTTCTTCGTGATATTACCATTTGATACAAATTGTAAATTTGAGCCATATTTTTACACGATTCGATGTTCTTTTAATGAAAAGAAAATTTGAATGTAATTTTTTTCAAAGAACAAGTTGTATTCTTAGTTTAAGAATTGTGTTTTATTTTATAAAGTAGTGTGTCAAAACTTGTGTATTCCAAGAAAAAGGTTGTATGTTTTCTTCTATGGATTTTATGGTGAAGAAGTCAACTCAATAATTTCTGATAATTAATAGAGCAATTCTTTTTAGCTGATACAAAGTTTTTTGATACTTAAACCCTTTATTTTATTTTCATAATTTGGAAAAAGTAAAATATTTATACTCTCCTTTAAATGAATAGTTAGTATTATATTTATTCTGCATATAAGGTCAATAAAAATATTATTTAGCAGGCCACAAAATAATTACGTTATTCCATATGAGGTGTTATTTTAAACATGTTGATTTATAGTTTATAAAGAAATCGAAATTACTTTCAAAACTTGAACATATCAGTCTGTAATGAAGCAGATTATGTATTTTGAAATTATGTTAAATAAAATAAATGCTTTTTTTTTAAATAAGATTTTTCAAAGTATAAAACATGTGACGTTCTAAAATCTATTATAATATTTGGTTTTATTTCTAATAAGTAGCTGATATTTTTTACCCACTGCCATGCAATCTTGTTCTTTACACTGCAATTATAGCGTGAAATTTCACTGTTGGCACACTACTGATTTGTCCCTTTGCTCTAATGCAACTTTAATTCAAACTAAAAACTTTTCACTTTCAAGAAACTAAATAATCGTCACACTACAAAATAATAATTAATAAAATTATTATCTTTATGAAATAGATCTATATTTTAATGAATAATGATTTAGTTATTTGAAATGTGTTGATAAATTACTTTACAATTTTTTTTATGTCATAAGTATATCCATGTCATTTGAAGAGCTTAGTTGAAGAACATGCTAAGTGACATTTTTGAAAAAATCAATATTTTTGTGACAATGAACATAATAACTTCTTTAACGCTAACAAGACTCCCTGTTTTCATAAACTTTCAGATTAGTATATATTTTACGGTTTGCAATTATAGTTTTCAACAGATCTGAGGGCAAACTAAAAACTTTAAAGCTCATTTTCTCGTTTTCAACTTTTTGCCACTTAGCACGTTCTTCCACTAAGCTCTTCATTTCGTTTATCTTATGCTCTTTTGTATGTTCAAAAACAATATTAATGCTGAGTAAAGGGGTTATTACATTTATGCAAGTTCAAAATTGTACTTCAATACGCCTTTTTTTAAAATTCAAAATTCCTTTGTATTGTGCTTGAACATTCCAGATTTTCTGTTACTGCTTTTGTGAATAAAGTATTTGATATACCATAGATTTGATTGTTTCAATAATTATTTATACATGATTTAGCCCAGTCGGTCAGGCACTCGCCTAGCATGCGAAAGGTCCCAAGTTCGTGTCCGGGCATCGCCCAAATAACTGTTGACCTTATAAACGGCCCGTGCAGCCAAAAATGTCCTACACCCTGTGTAAGGGAGTGCATGTTAAATATCTTTCAAAGTCCTAAGGCTGCGTACGATGTCGCCCTTAACGGTTGCGTTGGATGCCTATTCAGGTGTTGGCTCGTCACTTGACTGGTTCTAAAACACAACACCCTGTCGCCCTCGTGTAGCTCTAGTGCGCCGATATTCAAACCTAACCTATTTATACCTTTAAATTTTTTTTGTATACAATAAAAAAATATTTTTTGTCATTTTAGATTCGTCGTAGACAAAACCTTTTACTTTTTAAATTCAAATATGGATCTGAATCTTTTTTTGTTTGGGTCTGAAAAAATATTGACCAGATAATGTTTGCTTTTAAATATTTAAAAAAAATTCTTAATACATTGTAAGTGGACATTGTATTCTCTTAAACACTGAAGTATTTTTAAAAGAAATTTATCTAATTTGGCCTTGCGATAATTAAATCCTAAGATAAAAAATAAATCAAACCAATTACTAACTCTTCATAATCAGATAGCAGTGCTTGTTTCAGATCTGAAACCTTAAATTCTGCTGCATGTAAATTTTAAAATACATCAATAAAATATAAATAAAAATATAGAAATTAATATTTAATTTGAAGCAAATGCGTTTTGTTTGAGTGTTCATTCCTAATATTTAGATAAAAAAAATTTATTGCAGATCAGTAGTTTCGAATTCAACGACACGTCATGCTATAGTGAGCCTCTCAAGCTGTCAACTTATTTCTACCAAAAGAGCTTCATTGCATTTACCAAACGCTTTGTAATTTTTTTTAACAGGCAAAGTTTAAGGTTGCTAAATTCTTTTCTTATTTCATCTTTACCCATAGCAAAAAATACACAGACCTTAAGACTACGAAAATAATAAATCATTAATAATAATTATAGATAGAAGAGCGTGTCGTTCTTTAACATTTCCTTAAGCTTCGATGTCACAGCAAAGTTTGAAAATAAGAATATGGCATCATTCATCATTGATGATTTCGATTTCACTTTCATTTGACAACATGGCGAGTCCGGAGGAAGAATATGACACAAGTTGGTATGTTTTGTTTATTTACCTTTAATTAATAGCTCTAAACTATAAATTTATGAAGTACTTTTATGCATATCCGAATGCTAAATCAACATAGTTCTAATTGAGGTCATTGTAGTTTTTGTCATTATTATTTTCTTTTAAAATATGCGTGTCAACAAATTCGAAACTGCTGACACTAACTCCCCTTTATAAGTTAATCTAAATATTAAAAATTAATAATCAAAAGAAAGCGCATTTGCTTCATATTAAAAACTTATTCAGGGTGGTAATAGAACCTGGGAATCGGGGAATTCTCAGGGAACTTTTTAATTCTGGGGCATTTTTACCAAACAGGATATTGGTCTGCTAACGCGCGCCAAACTCAGTCGCCAATGGCGCCCAGGGGTTGGCGCGGAACTTACCGGTCGACCTTGAGGGCTGCCGGAGCTATCTCCGGAAGTTGGACTGCCTGGAAAAAAAAACGCTATTTTTGTTTACCTTTACGCTGCAGGCTTGCCCTCTAGTGCTCTCATGATGTAAACACAATTCCCCATGATGGATGAAAAAAATAATGTTAAATAAGGTTACGGAATTTTAGTTTGAAAAAAATATTAACACTATTAAAAAAATAAATATTTATGATTTATAAAATTTAAATTATAAAATGTAGACATTGCAAAGTTATTAAGTTATTGGCCTTTTAAAACGAATTAAATAACTTAAAAGTGTTTTAATTTTATATGTTAAAAAAACATTAAATGGTATTTTAGGAAAAATATAAAGCTGTATGAGACTTTAATCACGCATAAATATTTTGAAATTTAACATATACATTTTTTTTTCCGAATTCTCGCGTGCTTCGGGCATTTCTTTAGATTACTACAAAATATATCTATGTATTATTTATAACAATTACAATCTTTATTTACAATAAAGTTTTTTAATCTTATTTTTGGAAAACAAATAAATATTGTGGAAATTATGAAATATTATTAAATTAACAATCATAACCTTTTACAGCATTCTAAATACATAACATTTAAAGAAGGACTGGATTAAGTAGACTGAGCCCATGCCCCTGGAGAAAAATTTTATGCTAACTAAACTGACAAATAATAAATTCCTTACCTTTTATCGTTACATTCTTTCTTGAAAACGTAATTTAATGGTGTGAACTAAAATGAAAAAAAAAATGTTTGATCACAAAGTTATATTGATGAAACGCGATTTTATATAAAACGAAGTTATCCATTTGTGCACCAGCTGACCTCAGACTAGACGCACTACCGCCCGGCATGGCGGGCCCGGCCCGCGCGCGGCGCAGCCCGCCAAACCCTGAGAAATCCCCTTGTTGCCACTTGTAAGAAAAAAAAATTACTGACCCCGCAAACTAAAATGATTTTGTACGTATAATAAAAGTTAAATATTCTACTTAATTAAAATTTGTGAATATATATCGGCAGGTAAATTTTTTGTTTTTTAAAACTGTATTTTTTATTTTTTATAGTAAATGCATTCTATTATTTTTTGATTTTATTTTAAAAAAAAAATCCGGCTCGGTTTACAGAACACCAAGGACCCAACCTAGAATCATCCGTGGACCATTAACAATAACCAACAACCATAGAGTTGCTGAGGTACGCCCACCCCCCCACACCCTTTCTTCTTTCCCTCCTCTATCCCCCAAGCCGGATTCTGCTACCCCCCCCCAAACCCAACAAGTCCGTGGGGGGGGGGGGGCTTTTTTAGAGTTTTTATGGGTTGCTTTTTTCTTTTTTGTCAGACATGGGGTGTAGGGTAGGTAGGTAACTGCGATTAACAGCTCCCCCCCCCCCACTCCCATCCCTCGACCGTATGCAGTTGTTTAGCAGAGGCCCCCCTCCCCGCCAAGCAAGTTGTCTACTCTCCTTTTTTCCCCTTTTGGGGCGTTTGTCGGCGAGTTTCTTAGGGGTTGGAGCTTCTAGGGGCTCGCTGCTTATTTTTATTTTCAGAAGTGAGGTGGGAGCTGGGGCGCAACTAGAAAAGAACATCCTGGGGGGGGTTTCAATTTTTATTATAAATATTTTTCAAAAAATTTTATAAATATTTTTAATTAAAATTTAAGTGTTAATTAAATTAATTTGTAATTAAAACTTATTGTGTGTTAATTTAAAAACTTATTGATAATTAAAACTAATTGTAACTAAAATTCATTGTAATTAAAATTAATTGTTAATTAAAATTCATTGTTATTTAAATTAATTTGAATTAAAGTTAATTTTAATTAAAATTACTTTGAAATAAAAATTACTTTATTTTCAATCCAAACTATTTTGAATTAAAATTGATTTATTTTTAAATATACTTTTTGTTTTTATGCAAGTTTTTGTGGTATTAATTATAGTAATTACTAGTTGACTATTTATGAAACGATTGGTTTTTACTGTACGAAACTCATATTTTGTATTTAATGAGTAAATTTAATGTTTTATTTTTTAAAATAAAAAATTAAGGTGTAATAAATAATAAATTATTGTATTGTCTTTATTTTATAATTTTAACTAATTAGATCATTTAAAATCGCCCGGATTTTGTATTAATCTAAATTAGTTAAATTATTATTATTACTTATTTACTTTTTTTATTATATAAAAGGAATGGTAAAGAGTAAAGATAAATTGGAACGTTTATTTTTAAATTAAAAAAAATTAAATTGTTTAAAAATATTCTATAATTACAAAACTATTTTTACAATTTTGTTTTAAAAAGAAATTAGAGTAAATGTTTACGCGTCACAGAAGAATTCGTATATAAGGACGCAGTGAATCTGTCTTTTAATTAAAACATAACAATCTGGCAATCTTTATAAGCCACGTCGCGTTTTGGCCGATAAAACTAACTAATAAAATTTGATGGAAAATCGGACATATTTAATTAAAGAGGAAAATAAAACAATTAAATGATTTTAATATTTCAAAACTTCAACGAAGCAAAGCAATATTCATATTGTTTAAGTGTACTTTTTCGGTGCGTCAGACGGGACAGTGGCGAATCTCCGATGTAAAATAATTTAAAAAAACATGTATGCATTTATGCCGTAAAAATAGCAATTTAATTATTAAAAAAACGTGCTTTAAATATGAAACAAACATTTTAAATGTTATGAATACTAATGAAAAAACAGAAACTGACTGAGCAGGCCACTTCTAGATTTAAGTTAAAAGCATTCAGATAAAAACAATAGAAAAGATTATAAAAAAAAAAAACGCTGCCCAAGTTAATTACAAATAATATACTCCATCTTTAGAGAAGAAATTAAACCTATACCGATATTTTGCTCACCAACTCCTACACGACAGTACGACTCGGACGTGGCGATCGTAATTATAAGAACCACAGTCAGGTTGGATATTAGAAGACATATCAATACCCAAGACGTAAAACCGTTAACGTGCGACAAATCGACTACAAAGGGTCCGGGACTTATGAGGGCATATTTAACGTTGCCCTCCCTTATACGTGTGGTATTATTCGCCGGACATTTTTTGCCTGCACGGGCCGTTTATTAAGGTCGGCAAGTTATTTTGGAAGATGCCTCGGATCCGGAACCTGGGGACCTTGAAGGTTATTATAAAAAAAGTAGCGCTTTAGAAATTTTAACAAAAGTCATAGTTTTTAAAATTATCAGTTCTCATCTCAATCCAATCGGAATGCCGCTCTTGGAGCGGAGGCTGGCAGCTGCCATTATAGAAATTAAATTTTTTTTCATCCAATCTCATAATCTCTCCTCTCCTCAATTCGAAAAAATTACCACCTTTATAAATATTGTAAGTCAGCAACTTCACACAAAATTTTAAAACGGTTTTTTTAACATACATAAGTTTAATATCATTGAGGCGATAGCCAGGTTAAATGATAGGTCTATTTTAATTTAATAATTAGTATACTTACTTATTTATTGAATGTAGACACCAACACCTTGTCCTTTTGACCAATCCTCGCTCTAATGAAACTTGACCGTACAATACTACAATGTATTTGGTTTTCTAAAGACAAAAACGCGAAAAGCTACCGCCTATAATACACTTATTAATCCCCCTTACCTTAGCATAATTAAACAAATAAAAACAATGGAAAAAAATATCTTTAGACAGCACGTGCGAGTCAGAATAACCTTTGATCTCAGAGTAAAAACGTCCGAACTTAAAGAACGCCAAGCCCCCACCAACTTTATTAACAAAAGGAAAAGAATTCGATTTCCTGGTAAAATTTGCGCAATAACCTTAATACACCAGAATTAAAGCAACTGATAAAAACGAACAAAAAAAAAGAAAGAAAAAGCCCTTCGGCGCCGGACAATCCTTTTCACCAGAATATCGCTCGCCTCGACCCCCCCCCCCCCCTCCTCCACATTACACAATTTCTTTATTTACTAAGATTTAATAGTTTCCCGCCAGACAGGGATGAATCCCTAACGTGTTCCAATTTGGTTGGCGGGCGGGCGAGAAAAGAAAAGTAAAATGCGAAATATGGTAGTTTAAACGAATTTAGCGCACGGTAAACCGGTGCGTCTATCACCCTCTATGGGGCGTGTAATGGGGGGATAGCGCACGGTTTTACAATGTATGGTAATTTTTTATGGATTTTTTTTCCACTTTGGCATTATTTTTATAGTTAACAAATAACAAAATGTTGACTATAATTTGGGTTCTGGGGGGGTTTTTTGACCCTAGAAACCCCCCCCGTGGTTGTACGCGCCTGAGGTGGGGGTAACATCTTCCCGTCCCCGGGCACTTTCAGAGGCAGCAGAGTGATAAATCATTGTATTTGCTTGTGTCAGTTTTTGCGTAGGTTTGAAAACGAATATGCCAAGGGAGGATCAGAAATTAGCAGCTTTCATTACGTTTTTGACTTTATGAAAGGTCGAAAAAAAAAACGCCATGTTTAGCTTTTTTATTTATAAAATACAATTTTTAAATATGCGATACCTATTTATCTTTAAGCTTGAATTTTAAGTACCATGAAGTATATTCTACATTAGATATTTATTTGATAGATTATATGTGTAGTCGGACTTGGATTTGCGCTTTAAAACTGCTGAGGTATATGTCTAATGCACGCGCAGGGAGTCCATTTCCGTCTTGTTATGTTAAGAATAATACGAGGTTCTCTTTCTTTACGCTTGCTTAAACGCAGGGTAATATCGAAATGTAATTTTACGTTATTAAACCGATAATATAATATTGAAATTTGTTGAAAAGTTTTTTTTTTTTTTTCAAAAATAGGAGATTGACTAAAAGTTGTTTATTAATAAACGAAACGTATTTTTTTGGCATAAAAACTTTTTTTTTATATCTTAAAAATACTGTTATATTAATTGGCTTAGTATGAAAAGTTTTGCTTTCATTTCTACAGCGTAACAATACGGGTTCAATATTTACGGTTCAAATAACTGCGGACCAAATTTTAAATTTGTGCGACAATCCCAAAATAAATTAAGTAGTAATTATTGCGACTAGTTTTTAAAAATCGTCAATACTATTGGGTTTTCTTTCTGCCTTGGTTTCTAACAATCTCACCAAAAATATTCTTGGAATTACAAATCTTCCCCTAATCCCGATCCGAAATTTGCAAAACTTGAATGAGATCATAAAATCTTAAATTCAGCAATCCTAGAATCACACATTAGGCGATCTGTAAATTGCAAAACTTCGGCGAGCTCCGTAAAATCTCCAATTATAGCGGCTGTTGTAAAATCCCAAAATTGTTGCGATTCTAAAATTTTATTTAGAAACTCCGACGATGCAAAAACTTAAAGAACTGTGACGACCATAATACACAAAAATATCATAAATTGTATTTATTAAATTTTAGAATTTTAGTTCTCTTAAAATTGTGAAACTTCGATGATTCTATAAGTATGCAATTCCTACTTTAAAATCGGCTATCTTGGAGAATTTGTTTAATACAAAGTTTTGTGGAAGTTTTCTTTTTAGGATTTTTTTTTGTTGTTGTTCTTTTTAAAAATGCACATGCATTTCCTTCCAGTTATTTATATTTTTTATTTGTAGTACAGATTGCCCCACCCCTAAATTTCTTTTTCCAATTTCGAACACTGGAAAAAAACACCAAAAAATTCATCGCCATATATTCTTGAAATGTCAAACAAATTTATCAAACGTTAAAGACTAATATTAATTAAATCTGCGAAAGATAAATGAAAATAGTCAATTTGGGCATTAAAAGTTTAAATTAGAACTAGCTTAAGTCCGTGAAATATTAAAAGTCGAATATTCTTATTAGGGATGCACCGAATAACGAATATTCGGCCTCCATAAACCATTTTTCATTTTTTGTCAGATCTAAGTAAGTAGTATTTATTATTCATTATTGTTTTTTTTAAAGCTTTAAAGGGATGTTTATTTAATACAACTTGAGTAAAGTTTGATTTACCATTATTAATAACAAACAAGTCGGTTTGTTACAAAATCTGTCACTTACACCGCTTCCACACAATATTTACACTCAACAGGAAACACACTAACAGCAATTCAGAAAGAAATTCACCAAACAGGACCTTCAGCTAGTTCTAATTCAAACTTTAATAAACCAAAATTAATAATTGTCTTTAATCTTCTTTTGAAGATTTGATCATTAATCTTTATCGTTTGCTACTTTTTTGAAGTTCGAAGAATAATGATGTATTTTTTAAATAAATATCTTTTTGAAGACTCAAGTTTACATTTCGAAAAATAAATTAGTAAATGTTGCATTAAAAATAAAAGCGAAACATTGCATATTTTTTTAGGCAAATTTAGAATTTTTTATGCATCTTTATTCATTCATATACAATGAACCTTTAAAATAACTTTATTGTGCTGTTATAACAATCCAAATTTAATTATTACACAAAAATAAATATTTTTTTTCAAGAATTTTATTTTTATTTTAAATAAATTTTCTCGTACGTTTGATGTCATGGCAACAGTGAAAATATTGAATAAAAATGGAATTTGCATGTTATTTCAATGTAGATAAAATTTTTAGTTATTTAAATTTTAAATAAACTTCTAATTAAAATTTTTTAATGAAATTTGGAATGTAGTCTTAAACTGATTTTTTGCTTCAAAATGACGTATCTCACTTGTTTGTGAGAATTTTGGTTCGTTCAGTGAAAGTGGGTGACAGACGGACGGACGGACTGCAAGAATTACAAA
>CM043115.1:68214799-68361030 GCA_023701765.1 Hylyphantes graminicola
GCGTCAATATTTCAAATGAATTATTCAAACAAACTAAATTTTGAAAATCTTTTACTTATTTTAAAATATAGTAAGCTTTATAGTTGCTCTACTTTGTTTAAGAAAAAAACATTCTTCAATCTCTTTAGATCGATGCTATCATTGGTCCTTCGTTCCCACTTGACGTTGATTCACCAAAGCCTCTTGAACAACTAATATGTATTACATATAATTTTCATTCAGCATTTCTGCTGCCCCTCAATACCTGAAGCAAGCCATTTACATTATTTCGATTACACAGGTTCAGATCACGCGTTTCGACTCATACGAGAACATCAATATGTTTTTTTAAAAAGGAAATGTTTATTGATTTCATCGTAATCGAAGTACTTTGTTAACATAATCGAATGATTCATAATAAATATATAATCTAAAACATTGCGAATACAACAATTAAATTTTTACTTGAGTACTAACTAACAACTTGTTATTTTTTGTTTCATTAAAAAAAAACTTTTCTTTTTGTTATTGGAGTCATTAAAACTACAGTTCAAACTAATCAATAGCAATCAAAATAGCATCAAAAACAGTTCAAATCTCATCAGCTGTTTTTTTATGTCTGCATTATCACGGTAACGAATCTTAGACAAGTATCATTAGAAGATTTCAGTTCTGCAAAATAGTATACATGATGATACATTGTATAATATGATGGATGTGATAAAAATGCTAATTGCTTATAAAAATGCTAAATGAGTTCTTTATCTAATAACTCATTATAACTCAATATTCATTATAGATAGATAATGTTTGAAACACAAATGACACATTCGAATTTGAGTATATTTCTGTTTCCATTTTTAAGGTTGACCAGACCCCCAACAATTTTCAAAAATGATATTTTAATGTTTTTTTAAATATGAAATCTTGCTTTACAACGATATCTTACAGCAAAAGTTTTGAGCACTGGAAGTATTTTTAATTTTTTTGCGAATACAACAATTAAATTTTTACTTGAGTACTAACTAACAACTTGTATTTTTTTGTTTTCATTAAAAAAAAACTTTTCTTTTTGTTATTGGAGTACATTAAAACTACAGTTCAAGAGACTAATCATAGCAATCAAAATAGCATCAAAAACAGTTCAAATCTCATCAGCTGTTTTTTTTATGTCTGCATTATCACGTAACGAATCTTAGACAAGTATCAATTAGAAGATTTCAGAATCTTCTGCAAAATAGTATACATGAATGATACAATTGTATAATATGATGGATGTATAAAAATGCTAATTGCTTATAAAAATGCTAATGAGTTCTTTTATCTCAAATAACTCATTATAACTCAATATTCATTGATAGATAGATAATGTTTTGAAACACAAATGACACATTTCGAATTTGAGTATATTTCTGTTTCCATTATTTTAAGGTTGACCAGGACCCCCAACAATTTTCAAAAATGATATTTTAATGTTCTTTTTAAATATGAAATCTTGCTTTATCAAAACGATATCTTACAGCAAAAGTTTTGAAGCACTGGAAGTATTTTTTAATTTTTTTTTACACAAACGTTGTTTAGGTAAAATACAGCCATGTTTAATAGGTAAGAAACCACTATTGTTTACTTTAAAAGCTTATATCTCAAAACTTGCTTTCTCGATGTTCATGTACCTTTTTCTCAAAATCTACTGAACAGTATCAACCTAAAAAATTTTTACGTATTTAAGAAGTTAGTTTCTAAAATCCGCTGGAGAGATTTAAGTATAATCATACATTATATGAAAAATACTGGAAAAAATTAACTGCAGTAGAATTTAAATAATTTCAATTTTTTTAATTTTTGCCATGTGGCAAAAACCAACTACAAAATTCCAATTTTGATAATAATTATTAGAAAAATATATTTTAAAATAACCTTCTTGAACTATAATTATTTTTTCAAAACAATTTATTTGTATTTAGTACTAATAATATTATTCACCTCCCAAACTTAACATACTGCCCAAAGTCGTATTTTCACAACAGTTAATAACTTCAGTCTTTAATTTCAATACACTTTTACTACTGTCATCTATGAGGGTTATTGGTAACTAAAACTTCAAAATGAAATGTAATAGTTGAAAAACCACAGAATTGTCGAGAGGGAGCTCCACTTTAATATAATAAAGTGTATTATGTGTTGCTTGTTGCCGTATGGCAACAGTATGCATTAGAGGTTTAAAATAACTGTTAATCCGTAAAAATAAAGAGTAAAAGTTATAGAGAGTAAAATAGGCGTATTCATATGTAAATACTTTCGAAATTTTATTTTTGATTACGATATTTCCACATGCTGTTACGTTAATTAGTTCCTTTGACTTTTTGTTCCCCCCCCCCCCCCCCCATGTTTACCAAGAGACGTAATGAGCAGAAAACCTAATAATGTTTAAACTGACAAAGATTAAACATCCGTCCCCTTGTATTAATATTCACCTAAAAATTATGATTTAAAAACTAAAAAAATTAAAAATACCTCCATTATATTACAGTTAAACATCCATTTAACAACTAGTAAAAATTATATTAAAAATTATCAAATAGATTGTGAGAAAAAGGCACATAAAAAAGGTCATCTTAACATGGGCTTCAATGTAGGGCTCCGGTACCGGTATACATACACACTTTTTTTTTTTTTTTGGGGGGGTGGGAAAGGGCCAAAATTAGCCAAATTTGACATTTTTTGGTTTTTTTTAAGTAAATTGGAATCTCCAATTCTTCTTCCCTTTAAAATGATGTAAAGTTTGTACTGGTACTCCACTATAATAAAAAGTTACAGAGGTTTTTCTAATGTTTAAATCATGAAAGTCAGTTAGCTTTCGCAACCTTTAAAATAACCTCAATTTTCTCAAAACTTCATTTTAACTCATGTGTTACTTTGTTCAAACAGTGATAACTTAAGTTAAAAATTAACATTTTGTCAACGAAATTGTTTATTTATATGTGGAATAAGTTGGGGGAGGGCCTGAACCGTAAAAAAAAAGATTTGGTTTTTAAATAAATTTTTTATTGCATGTCAAAGTTACTTTTTTCTAAAAAATTTATATTTTTTTTCACGTTTCTTAATATAAAAAATATTATTTTATTATTAAAAAACTTCCTAAAAAGGGCCACAAACTTGATTTGAGGTTCATGCCCTTCAGAAGGAATTGGTGATTAATTTGCATGGTAATTTTATACTTCTAAGTTAATTGGTTCTGAGTTATGAGTGTTTAAAAAACCATGCTAATTAATGCATAAAATGCTAATTAATTAATTATCATTTTAATTTTTTTCAAATATTTTTGCGCGCACCCTCATGCACCTATGATTTATATCAAATATTAAAATATTGGATTTTTAAGTGAAATATTATGAAAAAAAAGTTCAAGTGTGTACGTACACCTTAAACGATTTTATTAAGGGCGAATGAGCCCAAATGACCGCGGGTCTAAAAACCAAAGTGTCCCTATATTAATTCAATAGAAAAAAATTCTCTAAGCTACAATTTTACTGGCGGTATTGAATATTTTTACAAACTTTTTTTAATAATAAATGTATCTGCCTTACAGGTCGCTATTATCCCACTTTTTTTTAAATTGGTTCGAATATTTTTCTTAATTTTCAATAAATAATTGTAAGCAAAATATATTCAAATATACAAAAAGAATCAATGGATTTTATACTATTTAGTGCATGATGAAATTGACCAATTACTATAATGGGTTAAAAGTGTATTTGAATTAGCGAAACTTTGAAATTAATGATAAATAAACTGTAAAATAAAGGAATTAAACAATTAATGATGTATATTAATAAGCTGCCAAAGCGGAAGACAATTTTAAAAAGATTAAAAAAATATAACTTATACGAATTTAATGACTTACTTCCGGAAAGTTAAAAGTAAGAATTTTCATAAGGGAACTAAAACAAAAAGAATGAATTTTTTTAATGTATAAATTCAAATAAGTAAAATGTTGTTTTTCTTGGGTATAAAAACATGTATTTGAAATTCTGAGGAGTTTAGGAATATTGTGCTGTGCATACCTTTGGCATTTTGATTAGAAGTGTTTCTCATTTCGGCTTTCCTTCGTGATTACACTCTTAAAACAAAAGAGTGAAATCCATTCCAGTTGGAGAAGTGCATTTTCGACACCCTAAAGGCATGCATATTTTCTCAGACTGAGTTAAAGTCACTCGTTTGGAGTGATCCTGGCGGAGGTTAAACACACAAAGGATCCACTCCAAAAGGAGAAGTGCATTTTCCAGTCTGGAGGAGTGAAATCCACTCAGACTGAGGTAAATTGGGAGTGTTTGTTTTAAGAGTGTATAAGCATGTTATAAATAAACAAATATCTAACCATTAAATACGAAGTTTTTTCAGGAATTTTACTCAAAAAATCGTTGAACGCTCTTAGAAGAGTAAATATTATACATTCATTAAAGTACTTAGGTCTGGTGGTACGCCAAAATTTCTCAAAAAGTCAAGTGGTACGCAGGTGAAAAAAGATTTGGAAACCCTGCAATGGGCATCGATATTTAGGGGAGAGTGTTGTACCTTGGGACACTGACAATTTCTAAGAATCTATTGGCAATATTCATACATTGTTTATTTCTAATAGTAGCCTTAACCAACAGACATCATCAAAATAAAATTTAACACCAGCATCATTGAATTGATGAATTGGTGACAAAAAATAATATTTCATTACCCCAAAGTAAATATTTTTCTCATTCTAATATAATTTTTTACCGTTGTACTTTTTAAAAAAGTCAACTGCATTTTATTTTCTTCATAAAAGAGAAGATTTTAACATATTTTGGTTATGAGAAAATAATGATAATGCATTTAGATTGGCCACTATCAGGCGTTTATTCAAACCATGTAGTGTATTGTACCTTAGGACAGTAAAGCATACTGTATCATCATATAATGTTAAATAATTTGGACTTGCGATTTTGCTGCATAATTTTAATTATTCTTGAATTATGAAGTTTTATTTGTGTATTTCCTTGAAAAAACAATACAGTTTGTTTCCTGACACAAACTAGTTCAAGTGTATGACTATTGACTGAATTATAAAGTATGTCCCAAGGTACAACATCATATTGTACCTTGGGACAGTTCATCCTCTCTACTTTAAATGAATGGCAATTTTTTAATTTCAAGCTGCCAGAATTTAAAAAAATATATTATAGAGGAATATATTGGTGTGTTGAAATGCTGCTTTTAAATTTTGATTTTGACTATAATTATCGAAGAAAAAAATTAAAATGTAAAAATTGTCCCAAGGTACAACACTCTCCCCTACTGAAGGATTAGCAAGTTTTAAAGGCAGAATGGTGACATTACTACAAATCCATCGTTCTGAAGCCTCTTTTGAAAGTGACACCCTGTATAAAACTCAGTTTTTGTAATAAAGACCAGTTAAAATATTGTCAAACGAGACAAAGCAAGTTTTCTCATCTACTGAATTTTCTCAAAGATTAATGGTTTTATTCCCACACCATGTTGAAATTCATTTATCAAATAAAAGACATTTTCCATTGTTGGATTTTTTTTAAAAAAGGAAACAATTTTGAATCATTAGGAAAAGTTAATTTATTCTTACTACTGACTAGGTTTTCTGTTTGACGAACATGTAACTGGCAATTTACTTGTATTATCTTATAAGTAACGTCTTATTATCGAAGTTACAAAATAATATTGGAATGCTAGAAAGCACACAAATTCGTACAGTTCTTGCTCGTCACCTGACTGTGGTTCCAAAATACGACGCCCGTCACTAATAGCCCTCGTGTAGCACTAGTGTGACGATAATTCCAAACTTAACCTTCGTACAGTTCTTGTATTGATACAGCAAAATATTGTGATTTCCCTAATATTTTGCCACTAGCTGTTATACCCGACGTTGCACGGGTAGAGGTGAAAAAATTATTTAACGCTAAAATCGTTTTTAAAAAATTGTAAAATAAAATTAAATAAACAATCCTTGAAAAAGTGCAGTTGAAGGAGCAACAAACCTCTAAGGTCTTCAATGCATTGAATGAGAAACATAAAACGTTCGAAAACGATAGAAAGAATAGTCTGAAGTCTGATTCGAAAAATTCTTACCCTATGTTTGTTCCGGAGATTAGATGAATTTTGTTTCAAAATTTCGTGACGATCTGTTGCGTGGTTCTTTAGATATCGTGTCTTATACAAACAGGCAAACGGAAGTTGCCTTTTATGTATATAGATTAATTTATAAGCGTTACATTTTGTCCCTTAATGTACCACATTCTTCTAACGTTACAATTTTAAAATTGATTACGTATGGGAAGCTTATTTTTTTATTTAGCAGACCTCTTTAAAAATTGACTATAAAAACCTGTAATATACATTTAAAAACCCATCATCCTATATTATTACAATAACAATGTCCAATTTTTCAATGTGACTCTCGCTAATTTAAAAAAAAAAAAAAAAAAAAAACATGAGTTAAGCGTTTGTCAAATCATAGAATGTACTGTTAATGGAGTTCGATTCATTTCAAATATTTACTTAATGGACATAATTTTAATAAAATTGCAAAATGACTAACAGAGGCATGGTCAAAAGAAAACTCAGCCTGTTACGAGATGAGACAGATAATTTTTGCCTCAAATTATCCTAATTACATTGATATTTTGAAAGGTTAAAATTATTCTGAGTTATGTAAAAAAATCATATTTCCTCAAAAATGTAAAAAAAATACTAAAAAATATTTGAAGAGTACGCGGGCAGAACCACTTGATTTCTTAGAAGGCTTTCCTCAATTGGCCTCTTTGAAGATGATAGCGAGATATCGCCTAAACTGGTATAAAGAAACCGGTTACTTGCTTTGTTTTTCTTTTCGCGGCAACCCTGATTCACGCCAGAGACACGAGTTACACGTTTGTACCGCAAATGAAGAATTGAAAGAAAAACCGGTTTCCTGTTGCCAATGTCCACCAAGCAGACACATAAGGTGAGACTCCTAAAAAATCAAGTGGTTCTTTCCGTGTACTCTTCATTTATAGTTATCATGAATGGAAATATTTAATATTCATAATAATTTTCCTTAAAAATATCAAAGCATGTAAAATACGTGAGTTCAGAATTTTTACTTCGATTCGCAATTGAAATTGTAGTTGCTTTTTGTGTTTTGTGGCATTTATTAAGTTTAAGTTTTGGTAGTTATGTATGTTTGTTTTTCCAACAGAGCAAAAACAATTGTAATTTTCTGTAAGTTGGATTTTTTAACATACTTAAAAAATCTGACCTGTCATAAGTTATACATCCACAATAAGTAGGGGAGACCGGGGCTAGTTTACCGTGCTTTCTTCTTTTTGATTGTATATTTGTTACTTTTTTTTATTTTGAAGTAAACAAGATGCAATTTTCTTCCTTACATGCTTGTCTACATATTAGCATTGCTACTTTTCCAGTAAAGTAAATCTACTTTCTGGCAGCAAGTGGTTAAATGCAAGCATGTTGAGCTCGAAAACCTGCTCCGTAGGCGGGGTAAATTTTCCCAGACGGTCAAAAATTGGTTGGGCAAATTTTCCAACAATTTTTTTAAAAGGTTTACTAATTTTAAAAGTATTGTGATTTTTTGCGTCGATTTATAGTAAACTAAAATGTTCAAAAGAGTATAACCGGAATACAGGTATTTAAAAAATAGAGAGGACTCTCTTTCTCTCCCTGGTGACAGACCAACACCCGCTTGTCCAGACTAGCCAGCGGACACCTGAAAAGTCTTAATTTTTTTGCTGATCAAAAGATCTTCCCTCCTTGCCCTAAGTGCCAGCAAAACCAGGCATCACCTGACCATATCCTTGATTGTTTAGGACTGGACTGGGAGGACATATTTTCTTCCCCCCTTTTGGATTTGGACTTTCTGAATGTCAACGGATTTATTGATCTGGTCTGACGATACCAAACTATTTCAACCAATTTCATTAAAGGTCATTATCATACACTGAGAAAAAAATACTGTAAACATACAGAAATTTTTTTAGTAATGTTACAGAAATAACCAATTTAAAAAAAAAAGTTTTTGTAATTCTGAACGGAAATCTTCATTTCTGCAGTTACAAAAACAATTCTAGTATTTGCAATTGTTTCAAACCAATCGTGGTCTTCGATCGTGATTCGAGACCAATTGATTGTTTCAAATGAATTTCACTTATAATTTCCTGATTATCTGTGTGCCGAAATAGCACAGTTGGGAGAGCGTTAGACTGAACTTCTAAAGGTTCCTGGTTCGATCCCGGGTTTCGGCAGTCTGCTATTCCTCTGTAGTATAGTGGTCAGTACCTCCGCCAGTCACGGAAGACCGGGGTTCGATTTTACTAATTTTAGTAATTATTTACTAAAAATTTTCTAGGAAAAGTTTCTAACAAAAAATTTTCTTGTAATGGTTACAGATTTTTTTTTCACAGTGTATGGATCCCTTTAAACTTACATACAACTTCCTCTTATCTGTAACTAAATTTTCGTTCTCTTTTCAAGAAAGTTGTCTGTCAATAGTTAAAACTTACAAGAAATTGATTGACTAAAGATTGTTGTGACTGATAATAAACATTGATTTTACATATGTAGATATTAAAAACTGTTTAATTTTTACAAACGTTGAAAGATTTCGTTAGTAAATTCGAAACTCAAAGGGGTCAAGTTACAGTTAGGTATAATGGGGTCCTACACTCTTAAAACAAAAGAGTGAATTCCACTCCAGTTGGAAAAGTGCATTTTCGACACTGGAAAGGAGTAAACATTGACTCAGACTGAGTTAAAATCAATCGTTTGGAGTGATCCTGTTGGAGGTTTAACACACAAAGGATTCACTCCTTGCGGAGAAGTGGATTTTCAAGACTGGAGGAGTGAAAATTACTCAGATTGAGTTAAATTCGCTTGTTTGTTTTAAGAGTGTAGAAGAAGTTTCACTCTACAATATTTTAAAATTGACACTAATCAAAATGGACATGTTTTTTCTTCGGTCTTATTAATGGATGCATTCTTTTAGATGAAAAATATCGTTTCAAGTCTCAGAATAATTCTTTCGGACATGAGAGCTAAAAGGTTAACCATCTTACATTTCACATTTCAAAAAACATGTTTTTATAAATGTGAACTTTAATAAATATACAAAAAAGTTGCTTTAACATCTTTGCGTTTAGGAAACACTGCACTTCAAAAAATCCAACAGAAACTACAGTGAATCTTTTAAACGTATTGCGCGTAAAAAATCAAATAAAAAAAACTCATTGTATTGGACATGGTTGACTGATAATAAGCATTGATTATACATATGTAGAAGTTAAAAAACTGTTTAATTTTTATACATAAATGTTGAAAGATTTCGTAAGTAAATTCAAAACTCAACGGGGACAAGTTACAGTTAGGTATAATGGGGTCCTAGAGGAAGTTGCACTCCACAATATTTTAAAATTGACACTAACCAAAATGGACATGTTTATTCTTCGGTTATGCCGCCCCGGTGGCACACTCGTTAGGATTCTAGCCTTTGGAGCTGCTGGGGTCGGGTTCGAATCCCGGTCAGGCATGAATATTTGTGACTGTCAATAAATGTTGTTATTTGTCTATGTGTTTGTGTCGTCTCTTTCTTTGTGTGTCTCTTGTGCTTGTGTCATTTCTGGGGCTTAGTACAATAGACTTAAGGTCGCAGTGCTTGGCGATCTTGCCCCCCGCCAAGAAAGTCATAAGTCATTCTTCGGTTATATTAATAGATGCCAACTTTTAGCTGAAAAATATCGTTTCAAACTTCACTATTAGTCTTTTGGACATGGGAGCTACCATCTTACATTTCACATTTCTGAACACAGAAAAAAAGTGAATAAATGTGAACTTATAAAATTAAGTTGAAAAGTCTATTTTAAAAAATAAAATGCATGTTTTAAAAGCAAAATGATGGCAATAGGCGATAAAATTGGAATATCATAGAATTCTAAAACTGCACTCTTAAAACGAATGAGCGATTTTAACTCAGTCTGAGTTGATTTTCAGTCCTCCAGTCTAGAAAATGCACTTCCCCGAAATAAGGGGATCCTTTGTGTGTTAAACCTCCGACAGGATCACTCCAAACGAGTGATTTTAACTCAGTCTGAGTTAATATTCACTCCTTTCCAGTGTCGAAAATGCACTTCTCCAGCTGGAGTATATTTTACTCTTTTGTTTTAAGAGTGCAGACATTATATAAATTAAGATAGAATATAAATTAATTGAATTATTTTGATTTCAATGAAACAAACACATTGGAGAGGTAAATCGAATGGAGGTTTATTCAATAACTTTGATTACACAACAATACAATGCTATCTGATGTGAAGCTATTTTCATTCATCTCAGGTAGCACGTCGACACATTAGGACTGGAACATACACCTTTGAGTCCTTGTTCAAAATGGTGCTAGGACTTAAACACACATCCTTCAGTTCTGGTTCAAAACGGCGCTAGGACTGCAACACACTCCCTTCAGTCCTTGTTCAAAATGGTGCTAGAACTGGAATACACTCCCTTCAGTCCTTGTTTAAAACGGCTCTAGGACTGGAACACACTCCCTTCTGTCCTTGTTTAAACTCTTCGGAGTTATCAGTGATACTCCATATCTTCATCAGGACAAATTGATCCATTACGATCACTGAAACGAGAAATTTTAATTATTTGACACAATATTTAAACTTTTAGTCACGAATCCAGGGCAAAGTCAAATTTTCAGATAATATCTTCAAATTTGCATATGTTACATGAGAAAATTTATGAAGAAAAGAACGTTTCAAGATCAACAATCAAGCGTATAAAAATAAGTATATAAGAAATACATAGTATAGAAATAAATCTAACTTATTCTACAAAAAAACTAAAGTACTAGATATGTATGTTTCCTCTTATTCAAGCAACTTTACTAATTCTTCATACGGAATTAAAATTTTAGTGTCAGGCAAACTAAGAAAAATTTATTAGCTATGCTATAACAAGCGGTCATGATTTTGCGTTTTGCGTTAAAAAGTATACAATTTTAATGAGTTCCTGCCATTTTTTCAATGATGGAAAATAAATTGACAAATTAATATTTAAAAATTATATTTTTAATAGTTAAATTGCTTTTATGGATAAAAATTAATATAGTTTAAATTAACAAATTAAAATGTGGCAAATTATCAATGGTTATTTTAAGTAATAAGTTATCACTTTTTTTGCTTCCTCGTTGTTTTAAGTAACAAAAGTATACAATTTAATGATTTTCAGGATTGTTTTCTTTTATTGAATATAAATTAAAAAATTAGTATTTTAGAGTTAATTTTTAAAAAAATAAAATTGTATTTTATTGATAAAAATTAATGCAGTTTAAATTAACAAATAAAAATGGGTAAAATTATCAAGGGTTACTTTAAATAATAAGTTATCACTTTTTTTTCACTTACCGCATCTGTTTTGAGTAACAAAACTTCACTCTTCTCAAACTCTTTCTTTACTTTCATATTCATTTGCATTCTTTACTTCAGACAGCTATGGTCTTTTTTTAATCATTAAGACCTTCCGGACATTTAGTGATGCCCAAGAAACTCAACAATTGACAGCAGTTGAGTTTCGTGTGCTTCAAAATTTTCATGCACATTTCCTATGTCCTTGACAAATTGCCGATGGCACGTGGACATTTAAAAACAGTCGGTTGATTTCACACCTCCTTTTTATATATCTCACTCCTAACTTCCAAGAAGACCATTCCAAAAAAACAGACAACCGGACCACTGTCCCCCGTGCAGTCACTGAAAGTTTAAAAAAAATGAAACGAAAACAGTTTACTGGTTTGATCGATATAATTCCACTCTTAAAACAAAAGAAAACAAATGAGTGAAATCCACTTCTATGGGAGAAGTGCATTTTCGACACTGGAAAGGAGTGAAAAATAACTCCTAAATCGCTCGTAATCACCCTAAATCGCTCCTAATTGCCTTAAAATCGCTCGTTTGCTGTTAAGATTGTTGGAGGTTTAATTAAACAAGAGTGATATCCACTCCTATAGGGAAGTGCATTTTCTACACCGAAAGGAGAGAAAATTAGCTCAGATTGAGTTAAAATCACTCGTTTGTTTTAAGAGTGTACAACATTTTAAAAACAATAAATTATTTTTCATAGTTTAGAAATCCTCGTGTATTACTATATAGATGCCGGCCCAAAGGAGCAATGGCTAGAGTGCTAGTCTTTGGAGCTGCTGGGATCGGGTTAGAATCCCGGTCATGGCATTGGTGTTTGTGTTTCTCAAAAAAAAAAAATTGTTATTTGTCTATGTGTTTGTGGCGTCCTTCTTTGTGTTCTTGTGACTGTATCTTCTGGCGAGTAGGGTAATGGGCTGAAAAGCCTACATTCTTCCCTTCTAGAGGGCGCAATCACTGTCATCTGTCATCATCATTACTATATAGATATAAAGTTCAGAAATGTTCCGGATATAAGGCCAATCTCAATTTGGATTAAGATTTACAGAACTAAAATTTTAGTATCAGACAAACTTAATGTTCCAGATATATAGCCAATCTCAATTTGGATTAAGATTTACAGAACTAAAATTTTAGTATCAGACAAACTTAGAAAAAAATTAACAGCTATACTACATAAGGGCTTGGTCTTTATTTTAGATTTGCGTTACGTTGCCAAGCGCCAAATGTGGCAAATCTTCTACTTCATATTTCATAAAACTCGATGAGTATATCAACCCAAAGTTAAAATTTCAAGCTCACAAAAGTCACCATTGAACAAACAGCCGTTATACCATGGCTGTAATAAAGTTGATAAAAACTAAAAGTTAGTTTTTTTAAAACATTTAAAGTTAATTTCAAGGTAAAGTTCGCGGTTTCGTTGGTTTTTCTAAAACAGAAGCCAAGTCGAAGTGACAAAAAAACGAAATGTACAAAGTCTAACGACCTGAGATTTTCCTAGTTTGTTATCATCTTGAAATGGGTATTGGACCAAATATCGCAAAAAACCGTTCCTATACAAAAACCGATTTTTCAAGGTTATCATATAATTCCAATTTAAAGAGATTGACAAATTAAGGATATAATCAGCCAGGACAAGATCTCAAAGGTAAAAATTAATTTATTAAAAAATAAAATACATTTGGCACATTCTTTTACTAAAAGCTAAACTTTTTTAAATCAAAATTTAATTTTTAATTATTATTAATTAAATTTATTATTAATTAAAATTTAATTAATAATATCAAAATTTGAAATAAAAGTTTAACAAAACTGTTTTAAAATTTAATTTTACTTACCACATCAGCATTAAGTACATTATGACTCATTCCTTCAACCGACTGTCTCTCTTTTTTTTTATCTAAAGGTTCCTTTAGCCATTAAAAAGGCTCATATAATCATCTCCTTCATTAGGATTTCAGCTAGAACTCCAGCTTTAGGGTCAAGTGGGGTAAGTGTGATAGGGGTTTCTGCATTTTTCATTAAGAAAATTCGTTCTCTGCTTCAAGTAAATTCCAAATCCTAAAATTGGTAGTGAATTATTATAAGAAACATACATCTGTAGAAAAAAAATTATATGTTTGAATTCCAATTTTAAGTGAACAAAATTTGCATTTCAAATCCATTGCTGTTTTATCACACTTACCCCACATAGGGGTAGACCATATAAAAGAAGACAGTTGCACTTAAATTCAAAAGCTCAAAACTTTCTTTAAACACAAAATAAGGTCAATATTTCATTTTAGTTTAATTATAAGTGGTCTAATGTTATATATTGCAAACTTTAAAATTTTTGGAATGATTTCCAAGGTTACAAGAGCTGTTTATCACACTTACCCCCAATCACACTTACCCCCACTTGACCCTACACGTCTATCATTGCAATCTTAAGATTTAGCGTATTTTATTGTAATATGTTGCAGAGCATTGAAATTGATGGAATCGGTTAGGAAGTGCGTATGAAACTTATTCCAGTATTGAAAATTATTTTATGTGGCTTATTTAATTGTGTGTGAGGGTATAGGATCTATTTTCAAGGGAGGAAGGCGTTATCTATTGTGCTTACATCTATTTTTGCATTATCCTATGTATCGTGATACGTAAACGTACACGAATACATAGGTCAACGTAAAATAAATGAAGCAAATAAATACGCGATAAGCCAAATTCAAAATACTGTAATAAATCCCATACAACACTTCCTGGGCTTCTGCAACGGCTTCCTCAAATAAAAGGTAAGCCATTACAATAAAATAAACACTTAAAAGTGCAATGTAAAACATTTTTTACACGATTTTTTACGCAAAAACTATCAAGATTAAAAAAACTCAAGCTAGTACGCTCGCAAACTCGTCTCAAAGATTTTTTTTCTGTAGTAATTATTATTATAAATTCATTATTGAACCTACACATTGTTGCTTACAAAAGTGGTTAATATTTGTTTAGTGAAATATTTAGTTGATTGTTTCCAATTGTTGTAAAACTGAAATACAATAACTGTAAAACCTTTAACTTTAAAATTTAGGCATGTTTTAACATAATATATAGTGTAAAGAAATTATAGATAGTTTCTTATGTATGTCAGTTTTTGTAAAAGTAACTGTTACTTAGAACCGCTTCTTCACGCATTAATTATACACCTTAGAAAAATAATCGCAAAACACGGCATTTAAAAAAAATACATTTTACATGGAAAATGCGTTCTTTTTCTAAAAAAATATAGTGTCCTTGACAATTAATTTTGCCAAAAAATTATTTTTTATTATTTTCAAAATGTCACAACATAGTTTTGGAATGGATCCTTTGTGTGTTAAACCTCCGACAGGATCACTCCAAACGAGTGATTTTAACTCAGTCTGAGTTACTATTCACTCCTTTCCAGTGTTGAAATGCACTTCTATTACTGGAGTGAATTTCGCTCTTTTGTTTTAAGAGTGCAGTTGGTAGTTAAAGTAGTTGTTCTACTATTCATATTTTTCAACTATGCTGAAAATTTTAAGTGAAAATATAAAGAAATAAAGAAAATTAAGCACTTCAAGGTACAGCTGGGGAAAAAAAAAACGCTCCACCCCACGTTTCTCAGCTGCTATTGGACAAGGAACTTTGTGAAAGGTGTCATTTTTCAGGAAATAGCGTAAGAAACTGAGAACTGGCAGCAAAAATTGCATAAGGGGTCGTCTACATATTAAAATGTGTACCAACTTTGAAAATTCCAATGGCAACACCCAATTTTTTTTACATAAAAATGTTCAGCACCTTCAAAATACCCCATCTGTAAAAAAGAATTATTTACTTTGCATTATTTGCTGAGCTATAAGCATTCAAAGTTGAACGCCCATAATGTTAAAAAAGTTTCATAAACTTTTATTCATATCTCCACAAATAAAAGGAATTAAAGAAAGTTTTTTTTTTTCATTATATACTTCTTAATCTTCCAAAAACAAATCACACAAGTTTTTTCATCAATTTTTCAGTTTTAATAATTTTTTATTTAAATTTAAATAATAAAAAATAAAACATGAATAGCAACCCCAAATTTTTTTTACATAAATCGATAAAGTAGATCAAGTAGAACCAAAATCCCAAATTTTTTAATTCAAAAACAATTATTTGCCGAGTTATTGTAAAAAAAACTGAAAAAGACGAATTTTAGGGATCGTGTAAAAAATTACTTGGCGAATTCGATCCTAACTTGCATTATCGTTTGTTGATTGAAAAGCATTTGTTGATAAATGTTTATTCAAATTATTGATGTCTGAAAAAAATCTAAAAATCTTTTCTTATTTCAAGTGCATGCAATGTATTTTGTTTGTCGAATTAACTTTAAATTATATCGATTACTATGTTTTTAAATATGTGTTATTTTCAATACAATTTCAAGAAGTGAGTATCAAAAATAAATATGCTAAAATACAATTGGAATTCGGTTTTCAGTACATTTTATTGTTACCACATTGCTTATTTAAAATTATTAGTGCCCACTTTCCTTGATTATAAGTCATTGCCCAATCATTCTGAATAATTTTATTTTGCTTTCCTTAAATATCGTGTTAAGGTTGAAACCCTCGTTTTGAAATACGCGGTTTATATTACCGATAAAGGGCTACAAATTTTTAACTAACTTTTTGCAGCAATATTAATGAAACAAAAATTTGCATAAAAATGTGAAACATTAATGCAATAATCATGTTAGTCAATGTGATTATAACTAATCGCATTTGAAAATCTGTTCGTTATAAATAACCGTATATGCGACTTAAATAAAAATTAAAACTTTTTATCTTCTAGTCTTTGTTTTATTTCTGAATTTATAATTTCAAAATAAAAAAAAACATTAAAAAATCACAATATTAGTGAAGGACGTTAAATTCTAGCATCCGTTGGCGAGATTATGTTAACCCAGTTAGTTTGTTGTTTTGAAAAGACGCAACCCAAATATTACTGTTTTCACTTTAGAGATGTCCCCCTAAACGAGTTCAAAATTAATGCTTTAATAGCTCAGCTAATAATGCGAACTAGATCATAATTTTTTATACATGGGGTATTTTGAAGGTGCTGAACATTTTTATGTAAAAAAAATTGGGTGTTGCCATTGGAATTTTCAAACTTGGTACTCATTTTAATATGTAGACGACCCCTTATGCAATTTTTGTTGCCAGTTCTGAATTACTTACGCTATTTCCTGAAAAATGACACCTTTCATAAAGTTCCTTGACCAATAGCAGCCGAGAAACGAAGGATGGAGCGTTTTTTTTTCCCCAGCTGTACGAGTCTACCTTAAATATGACGCATCCTACTTGAAAGAGAGACTTATGGTTCGTTCCGTGAAAATAATTATGACAAACAGACGGACATTGCCTGTTATAACAGCTTAAACTCATTACGTTATGAACGTTGCGTTACAGCTAAATTACAAAATTCTGTTGCAGTTTCTCGTCACAAATCAGATCATTTTTCCCCGCAAAAAAAATAATAGTATAATTGCGAGAAAATGGAGTTAAGTTTCTTTAAAATGGTTTTTTTTTCAAAGGCTGCAACATTGGCGGTCAAGCCTTTGCAGACTCGGCATATTCCCCAGAACTGAGCTCCATTTTTTGTGGCACCATCTAGGCGACTCTCTCTACCAATTTTTGACGCCCAGATTACAATGAATCTGAGCTCTCTGTGGATGTTTAAGTATGCCTAGATTTAATTTTGCCGAGAGAACCCTTAGCCAAAAGAGCCATCCAGGGATCTTTTACATGCCACATGACAGGCGTGCACAGGATTTCCCCATCCAGAAAACCCGACGACTCAGCAGGGGCTCGAACCCGCGATCTTGGGCTTACGATTCGGGCACGTTTAACCTCTCAGCCACTCAGCCGCTCCTAAAATGTATTTAAATTTATCAGAATCTTTCATGATAATATTTATATTGAAGCTTTTTAAGAACCATATTTAAAACTATTAAGCGAAAAAGAACTGCCAGCTTTTTTTATTGATTCGTTTTGGCTCTTGTTTCTTTCTGTTCACTTCACTAGTTTCAATTCAGACCAAAAGACCAGGTTACAACTATTTTCACACTTCACAAAGGAAAAGTAGGCAAAATGTGCAGCGTTTGTGATTTTTTACCCTGTAATGCACTGTTTTTATTTTCATTCCGAAAAAATAAATTTGTACCTTTAATACTCCTACATTTTCATTCTAAAATTAAAAATGGCACTTATTTTTCAAAACGGTATAACTATAAACCACCATTTAAATAACAAAAAACGAAATTAATTTTCGCCAACCTGAGTAACATTTTCTTATACTATTTCTAAAACCCACCCAAGCCTCGAATTATTCCAAAATCATACAATTCTCAAACTTTGAACTCGAATCGAGATACACAACGTAAAATTATCTTCAAAGTTGTTAAATTTGACGAAAACCTTCTAATTTTTCTGCAGGAATTAGCCGGTTCATGCTTGTGATGGTCGATAAAGTTAAAAGTAGAAAAGGGTACCTTACGTTATATTTACGGAGAAGTTATACCAAGTCCTTGCTTTTTGTACCACAGCTGTTTGGGTCTCTAATCCTTATTTAACCTCTTGCAACCAGGCATCTCTATTTGGGGACATTTTACAAAACATCCCCACTACCAATTAACACGTTAATTAGTTCCGAAATCGACCTGGTCCGATAGAAGAATATACAAGTATCAGATTTCAGCCATTGATTACAGGTATCAGTCATTTATTTCTTAAAATAAAATGAAGTTGAACGAGGGTCAATGCGATATTAGTGTTAGTTAAAAAAAATTATTACAATTTGTTATGTTTTTTTTTATATTTTTTATTAAGTTATTTTAGTGTTAAATTTTTAAGGCATTTTGCATTAAAAAATATAAAATAATATGTTAACTACAAATAAGTGAAACGACCTTTTTTGTTGCATTTATAGCACAAAAAATTTGTATTTTTGGAGTTTAAGGCGTGTCCCTAAGTAGCTATTAAACATGATTTTAAAAAAAGTCTTTGAAAAACATACTTTTTTGCATATATTTGTATGAAAAGTTAAAAGTATTTAGATTATATTATATATATAAGAATATACGTGTAGGATTTTGCTCGGGTCTTAAGAGGGTACATATACCCACCACTCTTTAAAAAAAAAGAATATTTTTAAATAAAGATATTTCAAAGTAGTCCAGGCTATTTTCTCATTGGAAAGGTTAAAATTGAATTTATAACTATTTTTTACATTCAGATGTAATGCTAGGAGTTCAGAAAGCTGTTTCCTAAATAACATAAAAAATAAGCGTTAAGTAATTTCTTTATTGTCTTTATTTACAAACAAATCGCTTCGTGTTGTTTGACAAAATTGTAACTAATTTTTTGCTAGAAATTTAATTTTATATGAGCATCCTCATTAGTATACTTTCAAAATATTATTAATTTAATGTTATTATGATTTTTAGCTTATGAATGGTTTGAAGCCTAAGGCTTTTAAGTTAATAAATGTAGAGCTCCAAATTTTTTTTCCGGTATTAAGGCGTATACCACGAACAAAAGTTGGTAGGGATAAGGTCTAATATGATTAGAATTTTTTTAAATAGTGATGAAGTTGAAAATTTAGAAAAAATTCTTATTTTTTGGCTATTTTTATGCGTAAATCTACATAACTATTTTTGTTTAACTGGTAGCTCAATATCCATACCAACTTTTATTAATAGATGTGGGAACATTTTGAAAAAAAATCCAATAAAAAATTCCTTATATTGTAAGAGGAGTAGTATTTTGAAAAAAGGTTAATATTTTCAATTTTTTAAACTTTTTGAAAAAAAACTAACGTTTTAATATTAATAACTTTTTTTTAATATGTTTATTGAATGTTTGTTCTTTGTAAAAATAGTTTAATTTGAACTCTAGCGACAAAAATACTGGATTTAATTTTTTGGGTACCGCGTACCCTTAACTTCGTTTCAAAATTTAACTTAATTTCTTCGAGACCTAGTTCAAGTAACTTTTTGAAGCGTACCTAGCTTCAACTAGTGCCTTCGCACTTTGCTAAGACTTCATTAAAATTCTCATCTCCAAACTCCATTCGACTAAATGTAGTCCAAACTCAGTACCACCTTTGACATCCCAAAAATGTGTACCACTATTGGTATAGAGGTATATAATCACTCTAGGAATTACCTTCGCCAAAGACGGGAGAGTCGGTATATGCAGATATTTTCATATTCTTGTTTCGCATTTCTCGTGTGCTTGGCATTTAATTATTTCTAGAACAGATGACCTTTCATTAAAATGGGCATATTTTCATCAATGCTCTCTTAATTGCGCATTCTCATAGCGGAAAAGAAAGCTATTGACGGAAAATGTGTATGTTATGATGATATTTTTAGAGTTGGGAGACAATTGATTCGTGTATTGATGTGTTTTAAATGATTTTTTTAGCTTATAAATTGTGTTACGTTGTTTTCATGGTTAGCTAGCATATTTTTATAAGTATATAAAAGTTAATCGTTCATTGATTGTTAAAATTGAGTCCATATTTTACATCCAAGGTTCATATTCTCAATACATGCTGGTTTCTGTAAATAAACTACTTATATTTTTGAATTCACTAACATTTTTATGTAATTTTTAAACTTTAAGTTTCTAGTTATTTATTATTAAGGGGGACCGGAGCACTCCTTTGATACCCGGTGTTAAAATGACCTTTTTTATGTATTTTTTTTCTCAGAATCTTTTTGATAATTTTTAATGTAACTTTTACTAGTTGTTAAATGGATGTTTAACTATAATTTAATGGAGGAATTTTTAAAAAATTTGTTCAGTTTTAAATTATATTTTTTAAGTGAAACTACATATTTTTTACCTAAAAAACATCAATAATATTAAAAAGAAAAAAAGTAAGACAGTTGCACTCAAATCCCTCCAGCGATTTTAAGAAACTAACTTCTTAATTACGTATAAAAATTTCAGACTAATACTTTTAGTAGATTGGGAGAAAAAGGTACATGAACATTGAGAAAGCAAGTTTTGAGATATAAGCCTTTAAAGTAAACAATAGGGGTTTCTTACTTATAAAACATGACTGTATTTTACCTAAAAAAACGTTTGTTTAAAAAAAATATTAAAAATATTTCCATTGCTCGAAACTTTTAAGATAATATATCGTTGTAAAGCTAAGATTTAATATTTTAAGAAACATTAAAAACATTGAAATGTAATTCTTGAAAATTCTTGGGGTTCTGGTCCTCTTTAAGACATTTAAATATATGTATTTCCAAACCAGACTCAATTTCTTATTGGTGGCAGAAATCTAAAAGAGTTGAAGCATGACATTTTTTGACAAAAACGAATTGTGAATAATGTTTCTAAATATATCATAAAAATAAATGTTATCCTATTAATTCAACAATTTGAATGAACAATTGAATAATTTTTCTTGAGAAAAAACCTACACTATGAATTGCATTTGTAATAAACTAAAGACAGAAAACGTTTATGAATCGATGTGTAACCGATTTCACGAAAGATTGAGGCTGGAAACAATTCGACAAAATTCACGAGCTTCGGCGTCAACTGAAGTGAAATACTCTCCTTCAGGGCGTTTAGAAGCTCTCGACGTTAGTTTGAAGGAACTGTAAATGAAATTCTCCTAAAATTTTATTCAATATTTATATCATAATCACCACTAGCAAACTAAGAACTACAATGATATGGTATATTGCATTTCTTAATTATTGTATTTTATATTGAATTTTGTACTGTGTAGTATGTTGTATTGTATGGTGCTGTACTTTGCAATGTACGGTGAATTGTATTATATTTCATTTTGTAGCGGCTCGGTGGCTGAGAGGTTAACCGTGTCCGCTTCGTAAGCCCAAGATCGCGGGTTCGAGCCCCGGCTGAGTCGACGGATTTTCTGGATGGGAAAATTCTGGGCACGCATGTCATATGATTATGTGGCATGTAAAAGATCCCTGGAGGGCCCATTTGGCCTGGGTTTTTTAGGCAAAATTAAATCTCGGCATACTTTAACATCCACAGAGAGCTCAGATTCATTGTAACCTGGGCGTCAATATTGGTAGCGAGAGTCGCCTAGATGGCGCCACAAAAAAATTGCTCTCAGTTCTGGGGAATATGCCGAGTCTGCAAAGGCTTGACCGCCAATGTTGCAGCCCCATTAGAGGAAAAAAATAGGATTATTTCATTTTGATTTAAAATGATCAGATTTGTTTAATGAATTAACTTTTGGACTATGCAATCATCATTAAATTTTAAATCATAATAATTTATTAAAGTTGTTTTCGTTTCAAAAACTATTTAAAAAAAGTAAAGTGGAGACTATTTACACACATTTTATAGCTCGATAGAAAACTAAACTATAAAATACATTACATATTGACACCCTATGTGTATTGTATGGAATTTCATTTTGTGCTGTGTTGTGCACTGTATTTTGTATGCATTGTTTAATACTTTTGTACTGCGTTGTGTATTATATTTTGTACGGCATTGTGTATTATATTTTGTACTATATTGTGTATTATATATTTGTATTCTATAAGTTGCATTGTGTATTATATCGTGTGCGATTCCATATTGTGAATTATATTGTGTGTGATTCCAGATTATGTATTGTATTTTGTACGTTTCTATATTGTTTCTTGCATACTGTACTGTATTTTGTATTATATTTTGTACGGCATTGTGCATTATATTTTGTACTATATTGTGTATTATATTTTGTACTATATTGTGTATTATATTTTGTACTATAAGTTGCATTGTGTATTATATTGGGTGCGATTCTATATTGTGTATTATATTGTGTGTGATTCTACATTATGTATTATAGTGTATACGTTTCTATATTGTTTTTTACATTATGTACTGTATTTTATATAGTGTATTGCATAGTATCGTATTTTATATTGCGTCTTTCTTATTTGTATCCTTCCTATTAACATCTTTGTCAATCCGACAAAGACAACCGTTGACGCGGAACGCCTTCACGCCTGGCCCATTATGACAAACAGCGCAATGATACAGTGGATACACGCTTATCGGCCTCGCCTGCACCACGCCATTCTTTACACACATTATCCAGCATATTTATTGCGTTATTAGTATGAGAAGTTTTCGCTTGAGTATACAATGTCATTTATGTATCTTCGTCGCGTACGAGCTCTTTTTGGGGAGGAAGTTTCCAGATGAACTGTGCCTAAAGATGTTTGGAAACAATGATCACTTCTGAATAAATATCTGGATGGAAGTGGGGTTGCCTTTTGTTTAATGGAACTGGTTTTAATCGGAAACCATTGACAGGACTTGTATTGTAAATGAAGTGAAAAAAAATTCTATATTTGAATTCTAAGGATTTCAATCATTGAATAAATAATCGAAAAAGTATCTATAATAATAAAAGAAAGAGTCTGTCTGTCTATGGATCGCAAAAGACCTACTTAGACTGCTCCAAAATATTTGAAATTTTTAATATAGATTCCTTTTAATACCTATGTGTGCACCTGAGGCTTAATTTTTTTCATATTCGATTGTAATTTTTAATTAATATAATTAGTTTTTAAAAAACGCCATTCACGTGGGAGTGCGGGACCATAACAGGGCTTGAAAATACATGGACCGGGCCGAAACGGGGGCTTGACGCCATCCTCTATTAGTGTTCGCATTTTGAGTGCGCATGCGACAACTCGAATTTAATTTTGTTTGGATTTTGAAAATATTTTAATAAGTTGGCAGACAATAACAGGGCTTCAAAACACAACGACCGGGTCGTTACAGGGGCTTGACGCCATTCTCCGTTATTATTTGCTTTTTCTTGCGCATGCGCCAACACGAATTGTATTAAGTTTAGTTATTGAGTGTATTTTCACAAGTAAGCATGCCTCTAAAAGGAAGCAATGCAAAGTTAACGGGTTCCCAGTAAGGCAGGACCATAAATATATAACAGTGCTTTATTAACTATTGCTTAATCTCTTCGCTCCAATGATACACATGCAAGGACCTTTGTAGAATCACTTCGAAACTGCATTTTAAAATATTTTCCAAACTAAACTATCTTCTCTATTATAAACTAGAATGTTCATGTTTTTCAAAACAACTTTACCCTAGAAACCAATTTATTGATTGTATACAAATATGTCATTGCAAGGAAGTCCAGCAGATTTCTTAGATATTTTTTAAGTTTTTTCAGCGATAAATTTAAGTATTTTGCATTGATACAAAAAAAATAGAATAGACTATTAATTACAAGAAGAAGAAACTGACAGAGCTTGATTATTTCTTCATAGAAAACAAAAAATGTGAATTAGGGAATTTAAATTATACAATCAATTTTTGCAGTGAAATACTAGATCCTACCGGTAGCCAGTAGGTTCTGGTGCTGTCATTTATAAGATGGACATAATTCCCCAACTTAATAAAGTCATCTTAGTGCGAGGATTTTGTCCAGACCTATTCCCAATGAAAAATAACTCTTTTTCGGGAAGATTTCAATGAAGGAGTAAGGACGTTTTGCATCGACAATCGTCGGTTAATTTTTGATTTCAGATTTCAGAACTTAATAAAGTGTAAAAGAACAATGCAGTATAAAATCTAAAGGAGTTTCTCTGTGCACTTCTTCCGAAAATCAACATTAAAAGAAATTTTCAATGAATAAATGTCAAATAGAATCTATGAGACCAATATCGAATAGAATCTATAGGAGGGTTCCTCTATACACTTCTTCAGATACGTTACGTTAAAAAAAATATTCAATGAATAAATGTCAAATAGAATCTATAAGGCCAATATCGAATAGAATCTATAGGAAGGTTCCTCTGTGCATTTCTTCATATACGTTACGTTAAAAAAAATATTCAATGAATAAATGTCAAACAGAATATGTAAGGCCAATACCGAATAGAATCTATATTAGGGTTCCTCTATACACTTTTTCAGATACGCTACGTTAAAAGAAATTTTCAATGAATAAATGTTGAATAGAATCTATAAGGCCAATATCGAATGGAATGTATATTAAGGTTCCTCTATACACTTCTTCAGATACGCTACGTTAAACGAAATTTTCAATGAATAAATGTCGAATAGAATCTATGAGGCCAATATCGAATGGAATCTGTATATTAGGGTTCCTCTATACACTTCTTCAGATACGTTCCGTTAAAAGAAATTTTCAATGAATAAATGTCGAATAGAATCTATGAGGCCAATATCGAATGGAATCTGTATATTAGGGTTCCTCTATACACTTCTTCAGATACGTTCCGTTAAAAGAAATTTTCAATGAATAAATGTCGAATAGAATCTATGAGGCCAATATCGAATGGAATCTGTATATTAGGGTTCCTCTATACACTTCTTCAGATACGTTCCGTTAAAAGAAATTTCCAATGAATAAATGTCGAATAGAATCTATATTAGGGTTCCTCTATGCACTTCTTCAGATACGTTACGTTAAAAGAAATATTCAATGAGTAAATGTTAAATACAGCAGACGCCGCTTAATGTGATCACATCGGGACGAACGTGATTTGATAACAATAACCGATTGATTACAATACACGAAAAGAAAAAGTTGAAACTAAAAAAAAATGATTTTTTTACATACGTATTAAAATAAAATTTTATTTTAAATTAGTTGTTGCTGTAAATCTCTATAGTATTTAATAGAAATTAATGCACACTAAAGAAAAAGAATTACTAGTGAGTATACGTACATATTTAATGATGAACTGCAGAAAACAATACGAAATGCAAAAGGTTAATTATGAACAGAAAAAGAAATCATCAATTGCCGATTGTTTAGCCTTCTTTCGAATTTACGAATCGCTCATAATCATAATGTTTATGAAAGTGTTCCGCTTCGGCTTTGTTTTGCACACCTAGATGTAAGATTCGAAGTGCCTTCTTCATCTGAGCAGGCGTTAGAATTTTGACCTCGATAGCACTTTTGGATTCATCATTGGCATCCGAATCTTGGGACGAAGCTTGATCTTTGACACATACTGCTTCGAAAATGTCCTCATCAGTTAACGAAGTAGAAGTCACAAACTTCTCGTCGATCTCCAACCATGCTTCAAAATCCTCAGCTTTCATATAGGGTTTTTTCGGGAAATTTACATAAACTGATAACAATAAACGAACATTTGATTACAATAAACGATGATTTTTCAATGTATTTTGATATAAGAGGACGGGACTAAGCGATTTTGATAACATTAAACGAATGATAACATTAACCGTGATCACATTAAGCGGCGTCTACTGTAGAATGTATTAAACTGTCGGATATAATCTATTCCAATGCCGAATATAATCTATAGAATAGTTCATCTATACATTTCTCCAGAGAAGCAGCACTAGAAGAAATTTCCATTGAAGAATAATTATGACAGAAATCAGATAAAACTCTTTGGACAGACACCTTTATTATATAAAATTCAAAGATCTTTAGTATTCCTATTCAGTACTCAAATTTTCACGATAATAATATACTAAATTATCTATTGTCTTACAATAGTCACAGAAAGGGTTGATGGTTGTCCTACTTCTGACCACCGAAAAATGAATCAAAACATGACCCAATGGCACACACAAAAAAAATCCAATTTTCATTTAATAAACGCTCCAGTGAACTCCACTCCCCAAAGTGTGCCACCCTCACATTATAAAAAAAAATTACATTATTCCATTGTCTTTTTTTGCCTTTTTCTTGACATTGAAGAATAGTTCACATGTCTCATCAAACTCAGAAGAAAAGTATTGGTCCATTGTGGAGTCCCAGAGAAAACAGAAGGGATTGGCGATGTGAAGTAGAATAACAAATAAGGTTTTCCGCATTTGTTCTTGGTATCTTACAGTTACAGAGGGAATACTATTATAGTGTCCTTCCAATCCGAAGATCCTTCCAATAAAGTTTAAACCATCAAGTCCATCCAAACTGAACTTTTTTTTCCTCGGAAAATTTCACTTTTCACCATTTTTTTTTAATTTTGTGTGGAAAATTCTTTACTATGATCTGAATACGCAACGCACTAAATTCAATAGCACTTATTACTAAAGCGATATCTGGCGAAAATAATGTCCGTTCATAAATCAATTTCCAACACTGTCTTGTTTATTTATATGCATTCCAGACAAGGTAACACGCGACAAAAACAGCAGTTTTAGGGAGAAATACTAAAAACTTAACAACCGATCTCCAAAAGTAACCCCCCAACATACCATTCTTAAACAGGAGCTCTCCGATGGGAGAATCTGTCCTCATCTGCATAGAATAGCAATCAGTTTCTGCGATCTGGACGGACCTTTGGCAGTGGGTTGGACATGTCCCTGGGCCTTGACCTTGAGACGCACGTGCACGAGTGAGCACTTCCGTGGTGCCCTGGGTGACCGAGATTAGCATCCTCTATCGGTGTCTTAGCCCATTAACGACCCATTTGGGAATACCATTAACACCTACATTTTACGGTAGGCAAATACCCAAAATTCGAAAATTTTTACTATTGCATTAATCTTTTCCAAATTTGGCATACTGATTTCAAATATATTGAATAATACTATTTAGGCTTTTTTTTTTAAATTTAAATATAATTTATTTATTTTAAACGGTGTTTTTCTACTAAAAAAGGAGGTTTACGCTAGCAAGTCTACCACATTGAATTTTCATCCCACAAACATTAATTATGTGTTAAATTCTTCGTTTTGAACTGATGCATGCAATGACCCTTTAGAGTTGCATACAAATTACAGGAAAAGAAGTTATTAAGAAAAATGTTATATATTAACCACAAAAAAATGATTTTTTTTTCGATTAACTTACAATTGGACATTTTTTTTAAAAAAAACTTATATATTTAGGCCAGATGTTAGAGGTTCATGGCTCAGATATATATTGAAATAGCATCTGTAAAAAATTTCAGGTAAATTAATGTATAACTTTTTATACTAGAAGTGTTGGCGCAAACACCTTTTTTTAGGTGAAAAACACCGTTTAAAATAAATAAATTATATTTAAATAAAAAAAAATTGCCTAAAAAGCTCGCTCATTATATTTGAAATCACTATGCCAAATTTGGAAAAGATTAAAGCAATAGTAAAAATTTTAGAATTTTTTGTATTCGCCTACCTTAAGTCACGCTGGTTTTACATAAAGACCTTGGTTAACACCTTCATTTCCAGAGGTGCTAATGGTTTACGGGTTAACGAGAGTTGGGTGTGTTTTTTTTAAATTATTCAAGTAGTGTTTCTTCAGTATTTTGACCCATTAACAATCCGTTTGTAAGTACGTTTAACACCTTTATTTCAAGTTATGCGGGTTTTACATAAAGAGTTGGGTGTGTTTGTTTTTAAATCACGTAGTAATCACATTAGTAAAGTTAAATCACGTTTTAAGTTGTATTTCTTCAGTATTTTAAACCACTAACGACCCATTTGTAAATAGCTTTAATACATTTTTATTACCATCATTTCCAGTCACGTGGGTTTTACTTTCAGAGTTGGGCATATGATTTTAAACCTTTCAAATAGTGTACCTTCAGTATTTTAACCCATTAACGCGACCCACACACAATTTTAAATACCATTAATACCTTCATTTCAAGTCACGTGGGTTTTACATAAATTTTACATTAAATTTTTGTTTTCAAATTTTAAGTATTGTTTCTTCAGTATTTTTAACCATATACGACCTATTTGTAAATACCTTTAACTCCTTCCTATCATTTTCATTTCAAGTCACGCTGGTTTTACGTAAGGAGTTGGGTATGTGTTTTTAAATCTTTCAAGTGGTGTTTCTTCAGTATTTTAGCCCATTAACAACCCGTTTGTAAGTACGTTTAACACCTTTATTTCAAGTTATGCGGGTTTTACAAAAAGAGTTGGGTGTTTGTTTTTAAATCACGTAGTAATCACATTAGTCAAATTAAATCACGTTTTAAGTTGTATTTCTTCAGTATTTTAAACCACTAACGACCCATTTGTAAATAGCTTTAATACATTTTTATTACCATCATTTCTAGTCACGTGGGTTTTAATTTCAGAGTTGGGCATATGATTTTAAATATTTCAAATAGTGTACCTTAAGTATTTTAACCCATTAACGACCCACACACAATTTTAAATACCATTAACACCTTCATTTCAAGTCACGTGGGTTTTACATAAATTTTACATTAAATTTTTGTTTTCAAATTTTTAAGTAGTGTTTCTTCAGTATTTTTAACCATTTACGACCTTTTTTGTAAATACCATTTAACTCCTTCCTATCATCTTCATTTCAAGTCACGCTGGTTTTACGTAAGGAGTTGGGTATGTGTTTTTTAATCTTTTCAAGTGGTGTTTTCTTCAGTATTTTAGCCCATTAACAACCCCTTTGTAAATACCATTAACACCTTCATTTCAAGTCACGTGGGTTTTACATAATTTTACATAAAATTTTTGTTTTCAAATTTTAAGTGGTGTTTCTTCAGTATTTTTAACCATTTACGACCTATTTGTAAATACCATAAACTCCTTCCTATCATCTTCATTTCAAGTCACGCTGGTTTTACGAGGAGTTTGGTATGTGTTTTTAAATCTTTCAAGTAGTGTTTCTTCAGTATTTTAGCCCATTAACAACCCATTTGTAAATACCATTAACACCTTCACTTCAAGTCACGTGGGTTTTACATAAATTTTACATTAAATTTTTATTTTCAAATTTTAAGTGGTGTTTCTTCAGTATTTTTAACCATTTACGACCCCTTTGTAAATACCATTAGCTCCTTTCTATCTTCTTCATTTCAAGTCACGATGGTTTTACGTAAGGAGTTGGGTATGTGTTTTTAAATCTTTCAAGAAGTGTTTCTTCAGTATTTTAACCATTTACGACCCCTTTGTAAATACCATTAACTCCTTCCTATCATCTTCATTTCAAGTCACGCTGGTTTTACGTAAGGAGTTGGGTATGTGTTTTTGAATCTTTGAAGTAGTGTTTCTTCAGTATTTTAACCATTTACGACCCCTTTGTAAATAAAATTAACTCCTTCCTATCATCTTCATTTCAAGTCACGCTGGTTTTACGTAAGGAGTTGGTGTGTGTTTTTAAATCTTTCAAGTAGTGTTTCTTCAGTACTTTAACCCATTAACAACCCATTTTCAGTACTTTAACCCATTACTATTTGTAAATACAATTAACACACTCATTTAAAGTCACACATGTTTTTACATAAAGATTAGGGTTTATGTTTTTAAATATTTCAAGTAGTGTATCTTTAGTAGTTTAAACCATTGACAACCCATATTGGAATACCATTAACGCCTTCATTTCAAGTCACGCGGGTTTTACATAAATTGCTGGGTGCCTGTTTTTAAATCGCGTAATTTAAAGTAGTGCTTCTTCAGTATTTACAATTCAATAACCAATTTTCAAATACCCTATTATCCTCTCGCTCTAGTGTTAATGATTTACACGGATTTTATATAAAATACTTAACTAGAATTAAACTATTTCTTCGTGCATTTTTTATTAAAATTTGAACTATTTCTTTGTGCATTTTGTATTAAAATTTTGAACTATTATGTGGAAGCATTGAGCATTTACTGTTACAAATATACTTTTCAGCAGTATTTGAAGTTGAAATGTTCGGTTAGGATTTAATTGTAACGTATTAGAGGGGTAATTGTATCTTAATGCATGTTTAAAAGCTTAGCTTAATCTGGACTTTAATGTGTTTTTGTACCAATGATTGTTTGGATTTCTTTCCATGTTTACGGATGTACTAAATCTTAAGTTCTGTCAATAACATCGGTTAACCGTTTTATTCTTAATGGACATTCCTGAACGTGCACTGGTTCAAAGTATCCCAAACATGCATTAGTTGTTTGTTTGCCTCATATGTTTAGAAGTTTTTAAAACTTCCTTAAGGGGGTATAGGACACAAAATCTTTAAAAAAAAATCAAAAAAAATTATTATTATCATAAAATATAACACAAATATTTTAGAATAATTTAAAACAAAAATTTTATTTATATATGCAGTAGAACGTGAGATGTGTAGTTTTTTGTGTTATGACATCTGTGTTGGCCAACCACGTTTATAATCTTTGCTTCCTCGTAATATTAGATAGGAATAACGTTATCGAATCCTTAGTTGTTCGTTAGGTTTTGGAGCGCTTCAGTAAGGAAAGGGATAAACTTCAAAGCTGTTTTTCCTTGATCGTGTTTTCGATGATTTTTTGACTTTAAATTGATATAACTCTCAAAATCTACTGAACATAGGGTGTCAAAACTTTCCACTCATATTTTTCAAACATATATCTTTAATTTGTTTTTAGGGATTAGTAGTAAATAGTTTATTTTTTGAATTTATTAATTTTTATAAAAAAAAGTGAACCTGTGAAATTATTAAAAAAAACTTCAATATTTAAAAAAAAAACTATGGCAAATAGCAAAAATCGATAAAGACAGTTTGTTAAATACATCTATCTGTTTATAAAAAATGCTTAATATTTGTTTGCCAATAAATAAGTTTTTGACTTAGAACAAAAATAAGAGACATCACTTTTTTGACAAACATTTTTATTTTTTAAAAAAATAAACCAGGAGTGTGTAACAATACACACGCCTTTCAATTGACACTTAATAAATCAATACATCCTAAGGTAATTATACACTGCTCACAACAATAAGGGGAACGCATGGTTTAAGGGGTCATAGGAGTCTTAAAAATGTGCAAAGAAGATACTACAAAGCAAAGTTTGATCTTTCATGTCATTTTTGAACTACTGAATGTATAAGTATAATTTTTTTATATGTAATTCTACAAGATTTATTTATTATAAAACAAGTTTTAAAATTTATGAAACTTTAGCCAAAACTAAAATAAATGATATTAAACATGAAGGTACTTGAACACACTCTGATTAGCTTGCGCGGCAAATTGTGAGGTCAAAATTGAAAAAATGACCAAGAAAATGACTTTATATTGTACAAATATGTACAGACTAGGACTTATACCTAAATTCTCAGCTCAATTTCAATTAGAAATTATTTTTTTAAAAATTAAAATCAAAAATTTTAATTTTTTAATAATTTTTTTTAGAAAAAAGTTCTTAAAATAATTTCTAATTAAAATTGAGCTGAGAATTTAGGTATAAGTCCTAGTCTGTACATATTTGTACAATATAAAGTCATTTTCTTGGTCATTTTTTCAATTTTGACCTCACAATTTGCCGCGCAAGCCTAATCAGAGTGTGTTCAAGTACCTTCATGTTTAATATCATTTATTTTAGTTTTGGATAAAGTTTCATAAATTTTAAAACTTGTTTTATAATAAATAAATCTTGTAGAGTTACATATAAAAAAATTATACTCATTTATTGAGTAGTTAAAAAGTTACAAGAGAGATCAAACTATGCTATGTAGTATCTTCTTTGCACATTTTTAAGACTCCTGTGACCCCTTAATAAATCAATACATCCTAAGGTAATTATACACTGCTCACAACAATAAGGGGAACGCATGGTTTAAACTCTCTTACCCCAATGATTCCATTTCGTATCATCCCTACTAAAAAATGATCGATAGATTCAATAACAAATACATCTATTAACATAAGTGCAGCTTTATTGATGCCTACTTATTTCTACGGATATCACTATTGTTATCAGTAGAAGCTATTGATATCAGTAACCTACTGATAATACTTCTTATTGATATCAATAGAGCTCTACCGGCACCAGTAAAAAAATATCAGTAAGCTACTGTCTCAAATGACATCACTAGGCCTGCACTGATATCTATATAGATCAGTAGAGATTTGTATGGTGTATGGATATCCAATAGAGATCAATAGAGATTTGTATAGACAACAATAGAGATTTCTATTGGTACCAGTAGGACATTTTCCACATACAAATTTTCTATTGATCTCTACTGACCCATTTTTAGTAGGATCAGCTTCCGATTTTTATTTTCTCACTAAGTTGAGTTCGCACTTATTTATCATTAGATGGAGGAATAATGCCTTTTGAAATTTAAATAATGTTGTTTTTAATTAAATGAAAAAATATGAGAAACATGGTAAAATAAAAATTCCCACCAAAACAATTTTAGGAAATAAATTGACCCTAAAATTCTTCACTCTTACATGCTTAGATGCTTAAAAATTGATTTTAACTCTTTTCTTACAAATAAAGTTTTGGAAAAATGATTTTTATAATTTATTCAAAATTTATGATTAAAAATTTCCCCCCAATTTTAGTTTAGTTAAAAAAAATTAATATTATTTTCTTGTTTTTACTATTTCATTCTGGTTGCATAATGAATCTATTTCACAAATCTTAGATTTTTATAATAAAAATATAAGAAGTTAAAATTAAAGGGCAACAAAAGTACTAAAAGTGCTCCCCTAATTGTTTTGAGCAGTGTATATACCTCTTAAGATAAGGCGGATACTTTTGGTACAAATTTTATAGTTAGACAGTTGAATAACAAACTAACGCGGTACTGCGAAAAGCAGTGCAACTTTTCACCCTAACCCTCTGATCTTTTAATCCATGTCACAGCGCTTTTTTTTCATCTCGAATTCCGTTCTCAGAGTCTTTCGGGCGGATCTTTCTTATTCGAAAATTTCCACTCTCGCTTTAAATTCCACTTAGCAACCACTTTCATCTCCCCGCAAACAAAACAACCGAGCAACAACAATATCGCCAACAACCAACTAATCTCCATAGAGTTCAGAAGGAGATGTAGATGATTGGCGCAAAAAAAAGTGATGCCGTCAAAAAGTCGCCAAGTGACCCTACTAAGTCCAAACAAGCCGCTCACTTAACGTTATAGTTAAACTCATAGTTTCCTTGCACAGAAGCCACGACCATGGGCCGAGGTATAAAACGCGTGGAGAAATCAGATGAAGAGAGAATTTCAGAAGTCTTATTTTATCTTTATCTGATTACTCCGTGCGTTTTGTAGCTCCGCCCATGGACGTGGCTTCTGTGCACGGAAACTATGAATTTAACTATAGTTCAACGTAAAACGCATCGTTTTATTCTTAAAAAGGCGTTAATTAAAAATCCAAAAAATACTTGTAGACTGTTGTAAGATATCTAAATTTACACAAGGTGGTAACCTTGACAGTTGAAGAAAAAAATTGAACGTATAGTTTTATTTGAAATTCAGAAAGTCGCCAAGTCGACGTAGTGAGCCTAACAAACACCACTGTAGAATCCATTGTTGGGCAAATTTTAATTGCAAGTACAATTAAAGATTAACAATTAATTAATTGTTAAATGTAACCACAACAAATTACAATTCATCAATTGTAATTGTCGAAAATTACAATTAACAATTAATCAAGTGTTAACTGTGGTAGTAACAATAAACAATTACTTAATTTTCAATTGTTTTGTTAATTTTAATTAAAAATAACAATTAACCATTTTTTTATTCGTCTTAAGTCTAAGACTTACAGCTCAATTTTCGTTAACCTTTACTCATTTCGTTTTAAGGCACACAGTTTATTGTTAGTTTTAATTGTTTCATAAAACAACTAAAAAAAATAATTGCGATTATTTTAGTTGTGAGTTACAATTGACATACGTTAATCAAATTAATTTAATTGCAAGGTGTAATTGAAAGCTAAATTGCGATTATTTTAATTGTATTTGATTTAATTGCAATAACTTTTTAGTCAATTAGCAAGATAACTGACAAATTAATTGTTTAATGCCCAACACTGGTAGAATCACACCAAATAAGCGCCAAGTGCATTTGTTTTGGGCTCACTCCAAAGCGATCAATGGCTTCAATTAGCACACACAGTTCAGTTTTAGTATTGTTATTTGACCAACTCCACATCAAACTCATCTCAAACTTATCTACACCCCGGCCGCTCACCCAGGGCCTGCTCTTAAGGCCTGTTTATGCCCGGGCCTAGGGCCCCCGCTATGCTAAATGCTGTACTCCCAAATCCCACAAATATTAGTAAACTAAAAAAAAAAAATTTCAGATACTCCACTTTGTTTTTTGCTCAATTTTAAAGTGAGTAATTGACCTAACGTTATTTTTCATATTTTGATTAATCTGTTTAGGGGCCTAAGGGAAAAATATTAGCAAAAATTTATACATGGGTCATAATTCTTGGTAATCAAGCTAATAATTTTTCCGTAAAGGGGCCTCCAAAAGTGTTCCCTATAGTCTAGATTGATCCTAGAGCAAGAGCCTGATGACATCTATCGTTCAAGTTCACCTTTTCTTCTCGCTGGGGGGAGTTGTAAAATTTTCTCGCGCCCCTAGAAGGGGACAACATCGTGCAGCTTGAGAAGGAAACGCAAAAGCATTCACAAATCGCCCATTACGAAGAGGTCAGTTCACAACTCCACTATTTAACGACCACGAAAAAAAACGTCACGTTTTTGACGCAGACAGGAATAATTTATTCCCGGTTCTGAAGTATGTAAGCACATGGGTAAATTCTAGTTGTCGGGGTTTTCTTTCGCTGATCGATTTGTTAACACGCATTCATTGGTTAAATGACATATCCACAAATGTTCAAAAACAATATGTAGCACTGATAGGGAAAGAGTCTAGTTGCCGGGGTTTTCTTTCGCTGATCAATTTATAACACATTCATTGGTCAAATGACAAAACCATACGAATGTGCAAAATCAGTATGTAGTATGTAAATACACACAGATGGGGAAATTCAAAAAGTCGGGGTTTTCTTTCGCTGATTTTTTCGATTTGTTACGCACATTCCATGGTCAAAATGACATATCACGAAGTTCAAAAACAATAGGTAGCACTGATAGGAAAGAGAGAGTCTAGTTGTCGGGGTTTTCTTTCGTTGATCAATTTATAACGCACATTCATTGGTCAAATGACTATCCCCCCGGAATGTTTCAAAAACAATATGTAAACACTGATAGGAAAGAAAGAGTCTAGTTTGTCGGGTTTTTCTTACGTTGATCAATTTAAAACACTCTTCATATTGGTCCCAAATGAACAAAACCACGAATGTGCAAAAACAGTATGTAATTATAGTAAATAATACACACAGATGGGCAAATCAAAGAGTCGGGGTTTTCTTTCGTCTGATCGATTTCGTTAACACACATTTCATTGGTCAAATGAACATATCCACGAATGTTCTAAAACAATATTGTAGCACTGATATGGAAAGGAGAGTCTAGTTGTCGGGGTTTTTCTTACAATTTTAGAACACATTCATTGGTCCAAATACAAAACCATTACGAATTGCAGAAAGCATGTATTATATGTAAACACCACAGATGGTAATGCAAAAGTCGTGGGCGTTCGCTGATCGATTTATTAACACACATTCATTGGTCAAATGCATATCCACGAATTCAAAAACAAATTAGCACGGATAAGGAAAGAGATAGTCTATTGTGCGGGTTTCTTCGTTTATCAATTTAGAAACACATTCAGGGTCAAATGACAAAACCATACGAAGTTCAAAAAACAAAATATGCACGAATAGGGAAAGAGATAGTCTATTGTCGGGTTTTCATCTCGTTGATCAATTTATAAACACCTTCATATGGTCAAATGACAAACCATACGATGTATGCAAAATCAGTATGTAGTTGTAAACACACACACTGATGGAGAAATTCAAAAAGTCGGGGTTTTCTTTCACTGACGATTGGTTAACACACATTCATTGGTCAAATGACATATCCGCGAATGTTCAAAAACAATATGTAGCACTGATAGGGAAAGATAGAGACTACATTCGGGTGTTTCTTTTCGTTGATCAATTAAACACATTCATATGGTCAAATGACAAAACCATACGGTTAGCAAAATCAGTGTGTAGTTGTAAACACACACTCTGAGGAGAAATTCAAAAAGTCGGGTTTCTTTCACTGAACGAATTGTTAAACACATTCATTGTGTTCCAAATGACTATCCGATGAATGTTCAAAACATAGTACACTGAAAAGGGAAAGATCGAGACAGAAGTCGGGGTTTTCTTTCGCTGATCAATTTATAACACATTCATTGATGGTCAAATGACAAAGCCACGAATATGTAAAAACAGTATGTAGTATGCAAGCACTAATGGGGAAATTCTAGTTGTTGGGGTTTTCTTTCGTTACGGATTCTGATTGATTTGTTAACACACATTCATTGGTCAAATGACAAAACCACGAATGTGCGAAAAGAGTATGTAGTATGTTTACACACACTGATGGGAAATTCTAGACAACTATGATAAATACCTAATTAAATTTTATAACCTAAGAATTTCGGATAATATCGATATTAGCAACTAAATTCTCTATCGGCAAATTTTTTTTATGCTCCGCTGTAGAATTCAATTGAAGGAAAGTAAAAAGAAAACTGCGCAGAGAAGGCATTTCGCATCTTTACAACGGTAATCAACGCATATTGGCGACATATAATTAATAACCCTCAAAGGATGAAATTTTTAATTTCATATCCCAAAAAAATATATTCTGATCTTTAATACTCATACATAAAAAAAAAATAATGTAAAAATGCATTAGATAATTAGAATTTACATATTTTCAATTTTTACAAAAATTTCATATGAACAAAAAACCGGGATAATTCGAATTACACTTGTTAAATCATCGACATTTTTTTATGGCTCAGCTGATAGACTTGTGCCTCAATTGCAGGAAGAAAACTGCGCAGAAGAGCCCCCCCAACCAACAACCCCCGCATTTCGCAATCTTTAAAACGGTATCCTACGCATATTGCGACATAATAATAACCCTCTAATGAATGAATTTTTTATTTTCCAACCCCAAAAAATTTATTTGCATCTTTAATACTCCTACATTATGGAAAAATTAATGAATAAAATTTAACTGCATTAGAATTTAAATAATTTCAAATTTTTTAAAAAATTTCATATGACAAAAACCAACTGCACTGCAAAATTCCAATTTTGATAATAATGACTAGGAAACTGCTAAAAAATATTTCAAAATAACCCTTTTTAACTATGATTAATTTTCAAAACAATTTATTAGTATTTAGTGCTAATATTATTATTCTTTGAATACTGCCAAAAACGTAATTTCACAAAAGTTAATAACCTCACTCTTTAATTTTGCATACACTTTTACTACTGTTATCTATGAGGATTGTTAGAAACTAAAACTTTAAAATGAAATGTAATAGATGAAAAAAAAACACAGATTTGTCTTGGAGGAGCTCTAATTCAATAGAATAAAGCGGATTATGTTACTTGTTGCCAAACGGCAACAGTATGCATTAGAGGGTTAAATTGGCGAACTAACCCCCGGCAATTGGCATCTCCTCCAAGTGCAAGTGAATCCGTTTAGTTTTAACCCTCTAGCGGGCGGCTAGGAATGCGATTTCCCGTGCACCTCGGGCCAACTGTTGACCTTTGGAATTGGAAATCACGGTTGGTAAGATGACATTTCACACACCTTTGGCTCCATCCAACAAAGTGGTTTTTGTAATTTCGGGAGGCAATCAAAAGCAGTTTATCGGAACAATTAAATGTAATCACTTGTTTAATTGGAGCGACCCGCAGTATATCTTGTTGGTAATCTAATTTAGGAAAGTAACGCAATGTGTGGCAGGGTTAGATGGTAAAGATGTACATAGTTTTAGAGATGCAAACTGATTATTTTTATATGCTGTGGGAAATAGAAAAAAATGTTGGTTTTAAAAGTTTTATCCACACACACACAGATCTCCGGATATAATTATTCTATTACAAATCAAATTTATTATATATTACTGTGTGATGCTTTTTTATGTATTTTATGTAATTTTTCTTCGTGACCTATTTTTTGTAACTAGAAATAACTAAAACAGAGCTGCACCAGACTTTTAAAATTTACTGCACCTCTTTCTTGAAGGAGCAGGTGTACCGGATTGGTTATACACCGGGATATCTTCAGACATGTACCACTTCTTGAAAGGCTGCCACGTAATCTGGACTCTGTTACAGCTCAATTGCAAATTAAGGTAGGCGAATACCCAAAATTCCCTTAAATTCTAAAAATTTTACTATTACTTTAATCTTTTCCGAATTTGGTATAGTGATTTCAAATATAATGAACAATACTATTTAGGCATTTTTTTAAATTAAAATATAATTTATTTTAAACCGGTTTTAACGTGTTTTTCTACTAAAAAAAGAGGTTTACGCTAACCAGTCTACCACACTACATTGAATTTTCATCCTATAAAACATTAATAATGTGTTAAATTCTTCGTTTTGAACTGATGCATGCAATGACCCTCTAGAGTTACTTACAAATTACAAGAAAAGAGTTATTAGAAAAATGTCATAAATTAACCACAAAAAAGGATTTTTTTTCGATTAACTCACACTGGACATTTTTTTAAAGAAAAAAACTTATATATTTTACACCATATTAGAGGTTTATGGCACAGGTATATAATGAAATAGCATCTGTAAAAATTTTCAGGTAAATTAATATAAAACTTTTTATGCTAGAACTGTTGGCGTAAACCCCTTTTTTAAGGTGAAAAACATCGTTTAAAATAAATCAATTATATTTAAATAAAAAATTTGCCTAAAAAGCTTTGTTAATTATATTTGAATTCACTATGCCAAATTTGGAAAAGATTAAAGTAATAGTAAAAATTTTAGAATTTTGGGTATTCGCCTACCTTAATGGGTTACTTAAGTTAATAAGTTACTACTAAAAAAATGTCACTATATAGTCATACACATCGTGGACAAGATACACTTTGAAGTCTAAGTCTATGTAATTTCAAATAGGCACAGGATCTAAGTAATCTGTTCTAGTGCACAAATTAAAAATATACTTTTTCCTTCGTAAGAACACTTGATTTACATAATTTGTCATTCATTTGATGCTCCAAGATCATAAATTTAAAAAGTACGATTTTTAGAGCTGTATTTAAAGTTTACTTATTGTATTTAATTATAAAACGTGGAGAGCATCGAAAGCTGACAAATAAAAATCTATTATTTAATATGTTACATAATTTCAATAGTTACATAATAATAAGTTGCATAATTTCAATTATTAATAATTCAGAAATCGTGAGTTGTGTTGTTAAGACTTCGACGCATCGAAATAGCTGCATCGTATCAATTCAATAAGCTATTGTTATTGTGTTCCAACAAAACTCATTTTATCGATGTGATGCCTACAAAATCACCATTGAAGCGAGTAAAAAATCAATGTCCCTTCCTAATAAGCCTCATTTTTCTCCAAAAACTTTCAACAAAATCATTGTCTTCAACCTTTCGATTGTAGAAAGTTCACGTTGCATCTTCCTTTGACGAAGCCGACTTTCACAAAAATATGATTGAAGCTCGAGCCAGACCACTTATGGAACAAACACGGACTTCCTAGTGGAAGACAAAGATATCCATCCCGTTTTGTTCTTCTTATTTACCCCTTGAGGTACGGCTCGGTCGATGACCGCTGGTGGCTTTCGTCTGTACTTGTTCTGAAACCGATCGCCGTTTCTACGAGTTGTGGAACGCGGTGATTCCACTTCCTGGGTTCTTTCTGATGCCGCACCTTGAGGGGAAACACCGAAAACGAAACTTTTAATAAAGATGGAAAGTTCCAACCTTTAAAAATGATTGCTCGAGTCTGGTGAAAAGTAAAGGGCAGCTCTATTTTTAGTCGCCATTATACTCTAGTAAAAGTTAAATATGTTACAATTATAAAGGTCATGCACCGCCGTATTAATCAGTGGGAACGAATTTAAAGATGGAAAGTCCCAACCTTGAAAAATGATTGGTCGAGTTATCTCTTCTGGTGAAAAGTAAAGGGCAGCTCTATTTTAAGTCGCCATTACACACTTGTAAAAGTTAAATATGTTGCAGATATAAAGGTCAGTGCCATATTAACCAGTGGAAACAAATCTAAAGAGGGAAAGTTCCAACCTTTAAAACAATGATTAATCGAGTTACCTCTTCTGGTGAACAGCAAAGGCCAGCTCTATTTTAGTCGCCATTAATACTCTTGTAAAAGTTAAATATGTTGCAATAACAAAGGTCACTACCATATTGACCAGCGGAAACGAATTTAAAGATGGAAAGTTCCAACCATAAAAAATGATTGGTCGAGTTATCTCTTCTGATGAAAAGTAAAGGGCAGCTCTATTTTTAGTTGCCATTATACTCTTGTAAAAGTTAAATATGCTACAATTGTAAAGGTCAGTGTCATGTTAACCAGCGGAAACGGATTTAAAGATGGAAAGTTTAATTCTTGAAAAATGATTGGTCGAGTTATTTCTTCTAGCGAAAAGTAAAGGGCAGGATAGCTTTATTTTCGGTCGCCATTATACTCTTGTAAAAGTCAGATAAGAAAGTGGCAGTGAAAGTGGTTTCTGAAGTGGCCTTTATAATTGTAACATATTAACCAGCGGAAACGGATTTAAATCTGGAAAATTCCTTTCTTGAAAAATGATTAATCGAGTTATCTCTTATGGTGTAAAGCAGGGGTTCCCAACCGGTGGTACGCGGAAAGACTTCAAGTGGTACCCGTGAAACTTTTATCGATCACACATAAGATAGTTCCATGAAAGATTATTTTAAAGAGAAATCTTTTATGAACTTCTGGATCTTATGTAAATCTGAGTACCATTTGATCTTCCGTTAAGCTGCGCTATTTTTGATGCCAATTGTTACGAGTTACTTATGTGAGACACAGAGCATAGGTGTAAGAATTTATTTTCTGAACGCTTGTGCATTAAAAATGAACACAGAAGCACAATAAGTATAATTCTCCCAATGTTGATATTTTTTCACAAGCAAAAAGTACCAACAAGTTTTGTTTATTAAAATATATGTTTATTTAAATATCTAGGTCGGTGGAACGCCAAAATTTCTCAAAAAGTCAAGAAGTACGCGGGGGCAAAAAGGTTGGGAACCCCTGGTGTAAAGTAAAGGGCAGCTCTATTGTTAGTCGCCATTATACTCTTGTAAAAGTTAAATATGCTACAATTATAAATGTCAGTGTCATATTAAACAGTGGGAACGAATTTAAAGATGGAAAGTTCCAACCTTGAAAAATGATTAGTCGAGTTACTTCTTCTAGTGTAGAGTAAAGGGCAGCTCTATTTTTAGTCGCCATTATACTTTAGTAAAAGTTAAATATGTTACAATTATGAAGGTCACCACCATAATATTAACCAGAGGAAACGAATTTAAAATTGGAAAGTTCCAACCTTTAAAAATGATTGATCGAATTATCCCTTCTGGTGAAAAGTAAAATGCTGCTCTATTTGTAGTCTCCACTCGCCATTATAGCCTTGCAAAAGTTAAATATGGTACAATTATAAAGATCTCTACTATAATAACCATGGAAAACGATTTTAAAACTGGAAAGTTCCTTTTTTGAAAAATAGTTGAGTTGCCTCTCTGTTGTAAAGTAAAAGGCAGCTCTATTTTTAGTCGCCATTATACTCTTGTAAAAGTTAAATACGCTACAATTATAAATGTCAGTGTCATATTAACCGACCGAAAAATATTGGAACTGCTTCGAAACTTTCATAAATTTTTTATCCTAATATATTTTCGAGGTCTTGAAACAGAATTTTTAGAAGACCTGAAATATGCCCATTTTAAAATTCATGAAGTATTAACAAACAAAATAAAACTTTAAAGGTAGGGTCAAGTGGGGTAAGTGTGATTGGGGGTAAGTGTGATAAACAGCTCTTGTAACTTAGGAAATCATTCTAAAAATCTGAAAGTTTGCAATCTATAACATTAGACCACTTATAATTAAACTAAAAAGAAATATCGACCTTATTTTTTGTTTAAAGAAAGTTTTGAGCTTTTGAATTTAAGTGCAACTTTCTTCTTTTTATGTGGGTTTTTCTATGTGGGGTAGGTGTGATAAAACAGCAATGGATTTTGAAATGCAAATTTTGTACACATAAAATTGGAATTCAAACATATAATTTTTTTTCTACAGATGTATGCAGAGATGGGCGAATTCGTATTCGTAAATTCGAATCCGAATCCGACTGGATTTCGGATTTGTAAGTGTAAATCCGAATCCGAAATTTTGATTCACACCCATGAATCCGAATCCGAATCTATTCGGATTCGAATCTATGGATACGAATCCACTTGGATTCGCACTCGGATTCACTGAAAAATTCCATTCAAAAGGACAATATAAATAAGTAAATGTCTGCCTGTACCACGCTACAGGTTGAGTTTTGTGTGGTAGCGAATTTTGCGGATGTACGTATAAAATTACTTGCTAATTTTTTGAAGCAAATTTGTATTATGAACGAGCGGGGCTGCATTTAAGGGGTCATAGGAGTCTAAAAATGTGCAAAGAAGGTACAGCTGCGGAAATAAAAAAAAGTACCACTAGTGATTATTTCAGCCGTTAGTCACCCTATAGAATCGGATCTTTTTGACATAGTGAACAATTCACATTCTGAGTTAATTCCATGACACAGCATTTGCATAAGGGGCCGTCTTCATATTAAAAATGTTACTAACTTTAAAATTTCTAATGGCAACACCCTTTTTTGAGTCCATATTTCTAATCTATGACATATTTTTAATACGAAATGCCGAATTTTGTTAGTTTTTAAGCATTATTAGGGGAGTTAGAGACGTGCAAAGTTTAGGTGCCATAATGTTAAGGGGTCTAAGGAGTCTTAAAAATGTGCAAAGAAGATACTACAAAGCAAAGTTTGATCTTTCATGTCATTTTTGAACTACTCAATGTATAAGTATAATTTTTTATGTGTAATTCTACATGATTTATTTATTATAAAAACAGTTTTAAAATTTATGAAACTTTAGCCAAAACTAAAATAAATGATATTAAACATGAAGCTATTTGAACACAGTGTTATTAGGCTTGCGCGGCAAATTGTGAGGTCAAAATTGAAAAAATGACCAAGAAAATGACTTTATATTGTACAAATGTGTACAAACTAGGACTTATACCTACATTCTCAGCCCAATTTTAATTAGAAATTATTTTAAGAACTTTTTTCTAAAAAAATTAATAAAATTTTAAAAATTTTGATTTTAAATTATTTTTAAAATAATTTCTAATTAAAATTGAGCTGAAAATTTAGGTATAAGTCCTTGTTTGTACATAGTTGTACAATATAAATCCATTTTCTTGGTCATTTTTTCAATTTTGACCTCACAATTTGCCGCGCAAGACTAATCACACTGTGTTCAAATAGCTTCATGTTTAATATCATTTATTTTAGTTTTGGTTAAAGTTTCATAAATTTTAAAACTTGTTTTATAATAAATAAATCTTGCAGAATTACATATAAAAAAATTATACTTATACATTGAGTAGTTCAAAAATGACATGAAAGATCAAATTATGTTTTGTAGTGCCGTCTTTGCACATTTTTAAGACTCCTTAGACCCTTAAATGAGTTGTACATAAAAAAAACTATCCCATTATATAAATAACTAAGATAATGAAACGAATTTTTTACTGAAAAGAAATCAAAACAACCCAAACAAAATGCATTCAATATTGGGGTATTTAAAGCAATTTTTATATTTTTAAATAATAATTAGATAATTTTTTTAAAAAAATATGAATAGAAACTCCTAAATTTTTTTACAGAAATAAATTTAAGACAGGAAGTTGAAGAGATATCCCAATTTCAAAATTTTTATATTCGTAATTTGCTGAGTAAATCACAAAATACTTTTTAATTAACCTTTAGGGGACTGTGTATAAGATTGTGATTAGGCTTGCGCGGCAAATTTTAAGGTCAAATTGAAGACATGACCAAGAAAATGACTTTATATTGTACAAATATGTACAAACAAAGACTTATACCTAAATTCTCAGCTCAATTTTATTAGAAATTATTTTTTTAAAAATTTAAAATCAAAATTTTGAAATTTTTATTAATTTTTTTAGAAAAAAGTTCTTAAAATAATTTCTAATAAAAATTGGGCTGAGAATTTAGGTATAAGTCTTTGTTTGTACATATTTGTAGAATATAAAGTCATTTTCCTGGTCATTTTTTCAATTTTGACCTTATCTGACAATTTGCCGCGCAAGCCTAATCACAATGTGTTCAAATAGCTTTATGTTTAATATCATTTATTTTAGTTTTGGCTAAAGTTTCATAAATTTTAAAATTTGTTTTATATTAAATAAATCTTGCAGAATTACATATAAAAAAATTATACTTATATATTGAGTAGTTAAAAAATTGCATGAAAGATCAAACTATGTTTCGTAGTACCTTCTTTGTACATTTTTAAGACTCCTTAGACCCCTTAAGGGGTCACAGGAGTCTTAAAAATGTGCAAAGAAGGTACTACAAAACATAGTTTGATCTTTCATGTCATTTTTGAACTACTGAATGTATAAGTATAATTTTTTTATATGTAATTCTACAAGATTTATTTATTATAAAACAAGTTTTAAAATTTATGAAACTTTAGCCAAAACTAAAATAAATGATATTAAACATGAAGGTACTTGAACACACTGTGATTAGGCTTGCGCGGCAAATTGTGAGGTCAAAATTGAAAAAATGACCAAGAAAATGACTTTATACTGTACAAATATGTACAAACAAAGACCTATACCTAAATTCTCAGCTCAATTTTAATTAGAAATTATTTTTTAAAACTTTTAAAATCAAAATTTTTAAATTTTTATTAATTTTTTTAGAAAAAAGTTCTTAAAATAATTTCTAATTAAAATTGAGCTGAGAATTTAGGTATAAGTCCTAGTTTGTACATATTTGTACAATATAAAGTCATTTTCTTGGTCATTTTTCAATTTTGACTTCACAATTTGCCGCGCAAGCCTAATCACAGTGTGTTCAAGTACCTTCATGTTTAATATCATTTATTTTAGTTTTGGCTAAAGTTTCAGAAATTTTAAAACTTGTTTTAAAATAAATAAATCCTGTAGAATTACATATAAAAAAATTATACTCATTTATTGAGTAGTTAAAAAATTACAATAGAGATCAAACTATGATATGTAGTATCTTCTTTGCACATTTTTAAGACTCCTGTGACCCCTTAAATACAGCCCCGTTCGTTCACAATACAAATTAGCAACAAAAAATTAGCAGGTAATTTCAGACGTACATCCGCAAAATTCGCTACCACCCAAAACTCAACCTGTAGCGTGGTACAGGCAGACATTTACTTATTTATATTGTCCGTTTGAATGGAATTTTTCAGTGAATCCGAGTGTAAATCCAAGTGGATTCGTATCCATAGATTCGAATCCGAATAGATTCGGATTCGGATTCATGGGTGTGAATCAAAATTTCGGATTCGGATTCACACTTGCAAATCCGAATCCAGTCGGATTCGGATTCGAATTTACGAATACGAATTCGCCCATCTCTGGATGTATGTTTCTTATAATAATTCACAACCAATTTTAGGATTTGGAATTTACTTGAAGCAGAGAACGAATTTTCTTAATGAAAAATGCTGAAACCCTATCACACTTACCCACTTGACCCTAGTCCGAAAATATATAAAATTATTTTTCTGGAAAAATCTGTAAATGAATACATGTAATAAAAATATTTAGGAAAAACATCCTCGAGTAAATCCCTTTTAATTTGAGAAGTTAAGGATTAGCTAAAAAAAAAACAGCTTTGTAAGCTTCAATATCAAAAGGTAATTATTTACATAAGAAATGATAAAATTTAAAATAAGCTTCCCTAAACCTAAATAAGCTTCCCTTAGTAAATGGGTTAGAGCTTACATAATATTAAAAAAATATTTGCAAAATTAAATATTTATAACTTAAAAAGTTTATTTAATCCATTTAAATGTAGGGGAGAGTGGGGGCTATTGGGACGCAGGGCTAATGGGACAAGGGCCCTAAAGCTGGGGAAAATATACTTTTTTACAAATTTTTCTACACTACAGCATTGTTACAGTTACACTTCACATTTTAACAATCAAAGATCAGCAATTAAACGCATGCGCTGATGAGGAGAGAAGAATTGTTGTTTTGGAGAATTGAAAGTTAATAAAGAGTGCACCTTGTTTTTCACTTTTGAAGTATTAAATAAAAACTTTCTATGAATTAAAATACAGTTTTAGATAGATGAAATATCCTAGATTAAGATAGTATATGTCAAATACTGCGGTGAAGTACAAGTGCTTCTGTGTTGGATCATTTATAAAAAACTACACTGTGGGGTCTAATGGGACACGAATAAACCTAGCTTTGCATGCTTCTCTCGAAGAATCTATATAAATCTCTTATATCTTATTCAGTCAAGTTACCAAAAACTTTTTTAAACTTTAATTTTAAACTTTTTGAACTTTTTCCACATAATAAGTGAAAGTTCAAGTAGCTTTATTGGTCCACCTGCAATTTTATTAATTACATCTTAACAGAGATTGGTGAAGGTAAATAAATTGTTGTTGGTAAATTTTGCTAGTAAGCAAGCTATTTTTTATTTGTTGGATTGATTTCTGAAAAAGAAAGCGATGAACTGAAAATGTTCGTTTGGGTAGGATAGTTACATATATATTTTGGCTTGTGTGCTTGATCAGAGACCCGCTTATAATCCTTCGCTAAGTAAGACAGACTCAGAAAGAGTGTTTACTGTCACAGAGAAAGGAAGTACACCCAGGGCAAAGGAGGGAAATCGAACCCCAACCCGTTATAGCGAAAATGTTCGTTAGAATGATCTGAAAAAGATGCACGATGGTAAGCTATTTGAAGATGAAGACGGTCTTTTAAATCCTGGTACTGTGAAAAAAGAGGAGAATTTTGGGATAAATTTTAGATGGTTTAGTTATAAAACTAAAGATTTAGTTATAAAACTAAAGATTTAGTTATAAAACTAAAGATTGAGTAACAAAACTAAAGATTTTGTTATTAAAACTATCCTTTCCAGTTATGCAACAAAAATTATGGGATCATCTTCGAATTTGAGTTTTAACTTTGATATTTCATCTTTCAGTGTTGAATCAATTGTTTTAAAAAAATTTGTTATGTAATCATTATTTAAATGGTATTTGCTTTAAAATGTTATTTTCTGGCCATTTTCTGATTCAATTTCCCTTTTTTAAATATTTTATTAATGCAACATTTAGCATGTCCCATTAGCCCTGCACCATGTCCCATTAGCCCCCACATATGGGGGCTAATGGGACATTTACATGTTTGCTTAAAATGCTCAGCAAACAAAATATGGTATTGTTTTAATATTTGTCGAATGACTTTTTAAGTAAATGAATGTTCAGTTTATGAGCTTGTAAAAAAAGAAATTAAAATTAATTTATTTTGGCTGAAATACAGAGGTTGAAAAAATTTTGTCCCAATAGCCCCCACCCTCCCCTAAACTTAATCCTTTGAGGTTCGATTTTCATAGATGTTGGTGAAAATCGACTTTAAAATGTGTAAGGTATTTTATTTGTTTTTCTTTTAACAATTGAAATTATTATAGCTAGAGTTATCTAAACTAGTTCTTGTACTTTTTTCAACAGTTTGAGTTTTTAATTTAATTTGAAATACTACACCAGAAAAACAGGTAGTTTGTAACAGAATCTGTCACTTAGCCCGCTTCCACACAACATTTATGTTCAAAAGGAAAAAGAAAGTCGCCAAACACACTATAATTCTATTTCTTCAATAATTATTCAAAAACAATTATCGTTTGCAAAATTTAATTATTACAAAGAATAAATATGTAATATTCCTCTCTTTTAATTTGTACCAAAGCATTTCACATCAACATAAGTGAAATGTATTTGACGTCATTTCAAACTGATTGATGTAGCAAAAATAACTTCTTTTAATTTATTATTTAAACGAATTAAGGGGTCACAGGAGTCTTAAAAATGTGCAAAGAAGGTACAACAAAACATAGCTTGATCTTTCATATAATTTTTGAACTACTCAATGTATAAGTATAATTTTTTTATATGTAATTCTACAAGATTTATTTATTATAAAACAAGTTTTAAAATTTATGAAACTTTAGCCAAAACTAAAATAAATGATACTAAACATGAAGCTATTTGAACACATTGTGATTAGGCTTGCGCGGCAAATTGTGAGGACAAAATTGAAAAAATGACCAAGAAAATGACTTTATATTGTACAAATATGTACAAACTAGGACTTATACCTAAATTCTCAGCTCAATTTTAATTAGAAATTATTTTTAAAAAAATTTAAAATCAAAATTTTAAAATTTTAATTAATTTTTTTAGAAAAAAGTTCTTAAAATAATTTCTAATTAAAATTGAGCTGAGAATTTAGTATAAGTCCTAGTTTGTACATATTTGTACAATATAAAGTCATTTTCTTGGTCATTTTTTCAATTTTGTCCTCACAATTTGCCGCGCAAGCCTAATCACAATGTGTTCAAATAGCTTCATGTTTAATATCATTTATTTTAGTTTTGGCTAAAGTTTCATGAATTTTAAAAATTGTTTTATAATAAATAAATAAATAAATCTTGTAGAATTACATATAAAAAAATTATGCTTATATATTGAGTAGTTAAAAAATGACATGAAAGATCAAGCTATGCTTTGTAGTATCTTCTTTGCACATTTTTAAGACTCCTTAGACCCCTTAAAGTTTCTCGTGTGATTGTTGTAAATAACAACATTGATTTAATTATAATAATGAGCTATAAAAGTGTGTGACGGACGGAGCGAACGATTGTAATAACTCCCACTTTTTACGTTGTAAACGTAGTGTGGAAGCTAAAACAATTTTTAGTTAAAAGATATTGTTAAACATTAAATTTATTCGTTAAGTAATAGGGACAAAACTCATAAAAATTTATTACGATTTCCATCCCTTAGGGGAGACCGGGTCAAGTTGATACACTTTTTACTTTCTGATTTTTTTAATTTTTTTCTGTCATTATTTTGAAACAAACTAAGTGTAGTTAGTAACTATAACTCTTTGGCTAACGCCTGATATTTTTATAATCTAAATAGAATTGAATTTTCACTGACAAAAAAAATGTTTTTTAAAATATTGCAATGTGTATCAACTTAACCCGATCTGGGTCAAGTTGATACAGCATTGGGTCAAGTTGATACGCATATGAATAAGCTGCGGCGGTGCTAGGAAATATTTAAATATATCTAATAAAAAATGCAGTTATTACGAAAAGTGTTTTATTTTACAATATAAATAGGTTTTTAACTTTATATGATACAAAGTTTTACATGATAGGGCCTACATTGATTGTAACTGATTACTCCGAGTCTGAGAAATTCGGATCTGATTGACAATTGAAACACGTGTAAAATGGATTGTCTTCAGCACATGCAATGTGTGCCCACTTCCTACAGGATATGCATTGTATCCAGTCCTGGCCAGGCTTTGACGTTGAATTTGTTTTGAAGCACACCAAACAAAAAGACTCTTCGCCTTCATCAGAGTCTGATTCATCTTTTTCAATTTTTCTTCGTTTCTCTCTTTTTTTTTTTTAACTTCTTTTGTCAGGTTTTCTGTTCTTTGTTTTCGGTTCTTTTCTGTTCTTCCATTCTTGGTAATATTACCCCCTTATGATTTAAACAATTTTAACTTTTATTTTCTTGTTAAAATATATCTGCTAAGCTCCTCCTCAAGTTCGTCAGTCAATATTTGTCGTTGTTTAGCATAACCCATTTTTACAACCTCGTCAGTAGCCTCTGGCATTTCAAGTTTTATTTCCCCTTTTTTGTCTTGAACCTGTAAAGAGCTATTGTGTCTATATTAAAGATTTTGGCCGCTTCCCTAATATACATTCTGCCATTTCTAATCTCTTCATAAGCTCTTCCAAAAATATCAATTGGTATTTAGCATCTTGTAGTTTCTTGGTATCTATAAATAAATGCAACATATGAAAATTCTTGTGGGTTAAGTTGATACACCGTATCAACTTGACCCCAAAGAAGCGTATCAACTTGACCCAACCGTCGCCATTACACTAAACCGCAAAATACGGAAAACCAATAAGAGCTAGAACATAGTCTACTAGGTTACATTCTTGCCTTTATAGCATGTAACAATGTGATGTTATTTATAACACAATCCACTAACAAGTAAACTTTCAATAACACTTCAAATACATGGGTAAAAATTTACTTTTAAAGCTCAAAACCAGTATTTAATTCACAACTCATAGAACAAAGCAACCTCCTCTAAGTGCTCACGCGTGGTTGTTGACGACGGACCGGTCGTCCAGTCAAGTGAGTACCAGTTAATTGCGCCTGCTCATTACGGAGTTATTTTGACTGTATCAACTTGACCCTGTATCAACTAGACCCGGTCTCCCCTATCCCTTTCCGACCGGGCTCGCACGATCGTGCGGGTAGTAAAGATAATGTTCAAGCTCTTCAAACATATCGATACCGAAGCAGCTGACTTGAATAATTCGTTATTTGTATAAAAAATGACTTTGTTTTCAATGAGTTGCTGGCATTGATGCTGTTGAACGCATTTTTTCGATAAAACTCCAAATTTAGTCTCATAATTTTAATTCAGCGCCACCTGACCGCCGCCGGTCGAAAAGGGATGTTAGCTAATATAAAAGATATTAAGTATTTTTTCAGTATTTTTTTATGAAAAACTTTATCGCAACTGGAAAAGTGAATGAAATGTTTAATGGCTTTTTAGAATATCATGTGTAGGGGAGAGTGTTGTACCTTGGGACAATTTTTACATTTTAATTTTTTTCTTCTATAATTTTAGTCGAAATAAAAATTTAAAAACAGCATTTCAACACTCCAATATATTCCTCTATAATATATTTTTTTAATGTCTGGCAGCTTGAAATTAAAAAATTGCCACTCATTTAAAGAAGAGAGGATAAACTGTCCCAAGGTACAACAAGGTGTTGTACCTTGGGTTTAAATAAAAGCAAAATAATGGCCAATCTAAATGCATTATCAGTATTTTCTCGTAACCAAAATATTTTAAAATCTTCTCTTTTATGAAGAAAATAAAATGCAGTTGACTTTTGTAAAAGTACAAAGGTAAAAAATTATATTAGAATGAGAAAAATATTTACTTTGGGGTCATGAAATATTATTTTTTGTCACCAATTCATCAATTTAATGATGCTAGTGTTACATTTTATTTTGGTGATGTCTGTTGGTTAAGGCTATTATTAGAAATAAACAATGTATGAATATTGCCGATAGATCCTTAGAAATTGTCAGTGTCCCAAGGTACAAGCGTCCCAAGGTACAACACTCTCCCCTATACATTTATGTCTATAAAGAAACTATTCTATAGAGTTTTTCAAACTATAGATATGAGTCTTGAAATGCTTATCTTAATTAACTTACAAGCTTATTTTGTTTTAAAAAAAACTGCAAATATTCGTAGCCTTTCCTAGACAATAAAAAAATCGATCGTCTTGCAATCTTTTTATAGGGCATGGTTTCACGTACTTTTAGTAGTAACAAAACATTAATTCTTTTGAAAAACTTCCCTTTAACAACACTATCAGGTACTTCAGCAAAATGTCTGTTTTGTATTCATTTCCCGAAATAAACAAAAACGCCGAGCAAGCCAAACTTTTTCCTAAACTATAAAACTTCTCGTTTATCAAACAGTTATCCTAAGAGATCTCAACATCAGGACACTAATAACTAGAGGCAAACGTCAGTTTGTGGCAAAAACTGCAAGAAAAGAGACTATTGGGTAGTTAAATATATGGTATTCTAGAAGAATAGCTGTTATTATGATAGTGTTTTTTTAAAAACAGCTATGGTATAATGGCCAGTCTCTTGGCGATTTGCGTTACGTTGCAAAGAAACAAAAATGCCCAAATGTGGTAAACTTTCTACTTCATATTTCATACAACTCAATAGGTATATCAACCCTAGGTTAAATCTTCCTGCTCGCCAAAAATCGGTAATAGCTGTTCCGGATTGTATTGCCATTGTGCACTGCTTTGCCATGAAGCGTGACCATCGTCATAATAACAAACTAATACAAATTTGAAATAATAAATCATCCGGTAATTTAATAATTAGTTGGTATAGTTTTAAAATACTGTTGTAAACTGCAGGACATTTTGGGGTAATTAAAAGTTTTAAAAAAATTAAATTACCAGATGCTATTTTCTTTTAATTAACCAATTCAAGGGTGATCATTCAACATATTGTATAAGTTTTTGACACTTAACCAAAAATATCCAATTTAATTGAAGCAAGGTTGTTATTTAACCTACTTTTTGAAAAATAATTATTGATATCTTCGTTAAGGTATTCCTCTTTTTCTTTCTCGAAGTTATTTTGCCAAAAAGGGAGCAAGCAATAAGGTCCTTAAAAATTTACAACCATCGCCGAACCGAATATTTCCAATTTTATACTACTTTAACAGCAATCACTATGGTACTTTATTTGTGTTTACTATACTACTTTAACTTTGTATACAGTAATCCTTTAATTAACTTTTTAAGACCCGATCAAAACCCTACATGTAAATTCTTAATCTAAACACTTTTCAAACAAATATATGCTAAAAAGAAAGTTTTGCAAAGAAATTTTTAAAAAAAAAAATTATGTTTAATAGTTACTTAGGGCCACGCCTTAAACTCTAAAAATACACATTATTTTTGCTATAAATGCAACAAAAAAGGACGTATCACTTATTTGTACTTAACAGATTATTTTAACATTGTTTTTAATGCAAAATGCCTTTAAAATTAACTACTAAAAGAACTTTTTAAAAAGTTTGGAAAAAATATAATTAATTTTGTTAAGAACTCCAATATCGTATTGACCCTCCTTCAACTTCATTTTTTTAAAGAAATAAATTACTGATACCTGTAATGAACGGCTGAAAATTGATATTCGGATCTTCTTCTATCGGACCAGGTCGATTTCGGAACTAAGTAGCATTTTAATTGTTTGAGAGGAGGTTTTAAAAAATGTCCCCAAATGGGGATGCCAAGTCTCAAGAGTTTAGTATACTGTACACTGTGGTATAATATGGTCCTTTAACTGTGTATACTGCTATTCTTTAACTTTGTATACAGAGGTCCTTTAATTAAGTATACTGTTTCCTTTAGTTAAGTATACTGTAGTCCTTAATGGGTAATGTAATCGATTCCAGCTGCCTATTTCTAGCCTCCTTTAGGAGCTTTAACGCAGCCAATAACGCCTCGTAATTTAGAACCCTGGTCAAGTGACGAGGTCGACACCTGAGCGGGCACCCAACGGACCTTCGAGCGGCATCGTACGCTGACGCCGTCGGGACTTTGGACTCCACAGATTTAACGAGCACGTCCGTCCCCGTGTACTCGGGCCCATCCGTCACGAGTTGGATTTTTCTACTCTTTCCCAGTGCAGATATCCAATTTACAGGATGACTGGCAGTAGGTGGGATTCGAACCCCCGCACTCCTGAGAAGGCTGAATCCAGAGGCAAATGCCTTACCACTCGGCCACGGAGGGGCCCTGTAGTCCCTATACTGTGGCATGCTATGGTTCTTTAACTGAGTATGTATACAGAGGTCCTTTAATTAAGTATACTGTAGTCTTTTAATTAAGTATACTGTAGTCCTTTGAATAAGTATATTGTTGTCTTTACACTGTGGTATACTATATGTTCTTTTAACTGTGTATACTGCGTTTTGTCGCTCGAAAAATTTCGCTTACCACCAAAGATTCCTTTTGGCAAGATTTGCACTCACGAAATAGAAAAGTATCCCTTATTTACCAGGCCCACACTCTTAGAAATAACACTTTCATTTATGACGATTCATGAATCCTCAAGTTTATTTCGTTAATTTTGAGGATTGTATAGTCAAACTATCACGCGACTTTTGAGTAAAACGAATCATCACTTTTACGATAGTGATTTGACGATTCGATTCTGTTTCTTGATTCTGAGGAAACTGAATCTCATTGTTGTACTCGCATGCTCAAAAATGACGAAATATTTCTTTAGATTAGACGACATTCGAATCCTCATAAAAATGACGATTCAAATTTCCTCACTTTGAGGAGACGAAAACTCGGAGCTATGCCAGTAAACGGATCGTCAAAATTAAAGAAAATTTCGTCGTTTTTGAGCATTAATTTTTAAGAGTGCATGCCATCCGGTTTTTCGAAACGAATGAAAAATAATCTTAAGTTTTTTTCCTCCCGCAACACACATCAAGGAAAAAGTACCAAGTAACACTCCTTTCTGTCATCATCATAAACTGATATTTGGCAGGATGACAACGGGAGAAAAAAAATAATGACGTTAAAAAAAAAGACGTTAAAAAAATAAGACGATAACGACGACCCAAGTCGTTACGGGAATACCGGAAAGAAAGAAGACTAATTTGCTGACGGTTAAACGTGACTACCAGGTTGAAGAATAAAAATGGCGGTGACAATATCGAACATTTAAATCAGCCATGAGGGTTGGCAGCAACGACTATGTGAAATAGAACTGGGGGACGTCATGGTAAAACGACTCGATTTAGGGGGTTGGCATAATGATTGGCTGATTTTGGCGAGAAAAATGACTGCTTTTGGGAATAACTAATAATGCGTCTATAAATGCTAATCTCTACATTCTAATATTTCTATAAATGCTATGCATTCTAATATCTCTATAAATGCTATACATTTTAATATCTCTATTAATACTTTAAATGCCTATATAATAACTAAAAATGCTTCAAAGCATCAAAAAAGAATTAAAGAATCTTATCCTGCCTAAAGGGCTCCGCTGTAACGGGTGCGGGTTAGACTCCCGCCTTCACCCTCGGTGTATTTTCCTATATCTGTGACAGTAAGAAATCTTTCTGTGTCTGTCTTAATTAACGAAGGCTTATATAAGGTGGTCTCTGATCAAGCACACAAGCCGGAATGTATATGTTCCTGCCCCTTCCCCCTACCCCTAGCGGACTCAGAAGTAGCACCAACCAAACTACCGATATCGTAGTTCTTTTTCCTGTATCGCAATGTCAGGATGACATCCAAAAGAATCAAAATCAGAAGAGTATCTCACTATATTCGATACTAGCAGTATGGTCCCGCCTTACTGGGAACACGTTAACTTCGCATTGCTTCCTTTTAGAGGCATGTTTACTTTTGAAAATACACTCAAAATCAAAACAAAATTAAATTCGTGTTGGCGCATGCGCACTTAAAAAAGCAAACACTAATAGAGGATGAAGCAGCCTTAGGGCGAGTGCATATCTCAACCAAACTCAATCAATCAAACTAATAGAGGCTGGCGTCAAGCCCCCGTTTCGGCCCGGTCCACGTATTTTCAAGCCCTGTTATGGTCCCGCAATCCCACGTGGATGACGTTTTTTTAAAACTAATTATATTAATTAAAAATAATCAAATATGAAAAAACTAAGCCTCAGGTGCACACGTAGGTATTAAAAGGAATCTATATTAAAAATTTCGAATTTTTAAGAGCAGTCTAAGTAGGTCTTTTGCGATCCACAGACATACACAGACAGACAGACTCTTTCTTTTATTATTATCTATAATAATAAGAGAAAGAGTCTGTCTGTCTGTGTGTATGTCTGTGGATCGCAAAAGACCTACTCAGACTGCTCTAAAAAATTCGAAATTTTTAATATAGATTCCTTTTAATACCTACGTGTGCACCTGAGGCTTTGTTTTTTCATATTTAATTGTGATTTTTAATTAATATAATTAGTTTCAAAAATACGTCATCCACGTGGGTTTGCTGGACCAAAACAGGGCTTGAAAATACATGGACCGGGCCGAAAAGGGGGCTTGAAGCCATCCTCTATTAGTTAGATTGATTGAGTTTGGTTGAGATATGCGCTCGCCCTAAGGCTGCTTCCTCCTCTATTAGTGTTTGCTTTTTTCAAGTCCGCATGTGCCAAAACGAATTGAATTTAGTTTAGATATTGAGTGCATTTTCACAAGTAAGCATGCCTCTAAAAGGAAGCAATGCGAAGTTAACGGGTTCCCAGTAAAGCGGGACCATACTGCTAGTATATGATATATGTTACTGGAGTAATCGAAAGCAAATTGGGTGCAACGTGTAAAAGGTTTTAATAGGCAATCAACTTCCACAGACAGGTTATTAAAATCAGTTATATTTGAAATTCTCAATAAATGTTTTTAAAAAATTTCCCATGATAAAAAAATACACGCAATTGAAAAACTTTAAGGGACCAGTTTAGTCACTATTTTTGAGCATACTGTCATCCGTTTAAAACCAAAAATTGCTACAGGGAACCTCGTTGTTGATTAGTCTTACATAAATTGTTCAGGACTGTGGTCTTGATTTACCTTATATTTTGTTTATTTAGATAAACTTAAGCAGAAAGCAAATTTTCTCTTGGCTAATTTTCTTTCCAATCTCCGTTAATGGTTAAATGTTCAAGTACAGGGTGAGGCAAACAAAACCGGCCCCGATCTAGAGATGGGTTAGGTTAGGTTTGAATTATCGTCGCACTAGAGCTACACGAGGGCTATTGGCGACGGGCGTCGTATTTTAGAACCACAGTCAGGTGACGTCTAGAGATGGGAATACGTTGAAATGCTTGGCGAGAAAATCTCTTGAAGCCGCCTGAAACCTGTTTTTGCATTGGTTGGATCAGATTCGCTTCACATTAGAGCTACTCATAGACTAGTGGCGAGTTCAGATCTTGGTTCTTTGTATTAAGTCCTATAATGCAAATTTGTGTTTTGCTATCAATTTAGAATGTTTTGTATTAACAAAGACAAAATGGTCCGATTCTCTGGGATAAATAACGACCAAACTAATCACTAGTTTAAACTTTTCTTAATCAGCTCTACAAACCTTATTTATATTCTATTTCAACTAAGCTTCTCTAACCATAGCGTAGTTGCCGGCAAATAAGGGGTCACAGGAGTCTTAAAAATGTGCAAAGAAGATACTACATAGCATAGTTTGATCTCTCTAGTAATTTTTTAACTACTCAATAAATGAGTATAATTTTTTTATATGTAATTCTACAAGATTTATTTATTATAAAACAAGTTTTAAAATTTATGAAACTTTATCCAAAACTAAAATAAATGATATTAAACATGAAGGTACTTGAACACACTGTGATTAGGCTTGCGCGGCAAATTGTGAGGTCAAAATTGAAAAAATGACCAAGAAAATGACTTTATATTGTACAAATATGTACAGACTAGGACTTATACCTAAATTCTCAGCTCAATTTTAATTAGAAATTATTTTAAGAACTTTTTTCTAAAAAAATTATTAAAAAATTAAAAATTTTGATTTTAAATTTTTAAAAAAATAATTTCTAATTGAAATTGAGCTGAGAATTTAGGTATAAGTCCTAGTCTGTACATATTTGTACAATATAAAGTCCTTTTCTTATTCATTTTTTCAATTTTGACCTCACAATTTGCCGCGCAAGCCTAATCACAGTGTGTTCAAGTACCTTCATGTTTAATATCATTTATTTTAGTTTTGGCTAAAGTTTCATAAATTTTAAAACTTGTTTTATAATAAATAAATCTTGTAGAATTACATATAAAAAATTATACTTCTACATTCAGTAGTTCAAAAATGACATGAAAGATCAAACTTTGCTTTGTAGTATCTTCTTTGCACATTTTTAAGACTCCTTAGACCCCTTAAGTCGCCAAGCGTTTGTGTGGGCTTAATATTGAAGCGATCAATAGCTTCAGTTAGCAAACCTGTTTTTGTATTGGTTTTTGACTTGGCAACATTTCTGTCGTATTCTTATCTCCACCTCGGGGCCGGTTTTGTTTGCCTCACCCTGTATTTGTCATTTACTTCGGAAAAATGACCTTTTGCATACGTAAATGAAGACGAAAAATTTCATTGTTGATGTATGTACCATGTAATGTATTTCTTTCACTAATCCTAATAACTTACTTACTTATACCCCTTTCACTCCAACATGGAGCATAGGGCCTCCGTCATGTCCGCCACTTCACCCTGTTGGCAGCCACGGTCTTAATCTCTCCCCATGACTTATAATCCTAATAACTTACTGACTAGAAGTCTTTTGAAAATATTTTTAACTAGAACTTTATCGAATTTCGCAACGTATAATTTGATAAATGGTTTTTTTTTTATTGTAAAAAAAAACATTGTTTACTGCCACTTTAACCCATTAATGACGATTATGACGAAAATTTGCAATGCAAAAATTAACTTCAAATGGGTCTTTAATGAGTTGAAAAATAAAAAAATGAAGACGCATTTTTAAAAATTATGCGAATTAAAAAAAAACACTTTTGTGAAAAACCCACCGGACTTTGGGAGTGATGTTGGCCCCTTTTTCTCGTTTTCCCCACAGCTCAAACTATATCCTCATCTAAAAGTATCTGATTGGAATCACTATTGAAGATATGGCCTTTTGTACTCGTGTCTGCAGGGCAGTTCAGTATGTCAGTAGAAAACAGACTAATGTCACATACTGTAACATAGCACATATTGCACCTTTTTCTACTCCATGTAACTTTGCTAAGAAAAAAAAATGGAATCTTTCGCGATCTTGTTTGATGATGGATTTTATGAGAGAAGTTAGGGAAAATAACTTAGAAGAATCCTGATAATAGAAGCTTTTTGTTGAATTGTAAAAGTAGAGTTTTGTTATGGAACTTCTACGTACGGTGTAATTCAATGCAAATACAAATTTTTTATTGTTTTAAAAGTTTTATTTACACACATCGTAGCGCCTGAAGATGCAAAGAGTATAAAAAATTCAATAATAACTAACTTTAATATCTTGTTACAAATTTTTAAACTCCTGCGACTTGGCGTCCCCATTTGGGGACATTTTTTTTTAAACCTCCCCACAAACAAATAACACGTTAATTAGTTCTTTGACCTGGTCCAATGGAAGAACATTCAAATATCAGTTTTTGGCCTTTGATGACAAGTATCAGTCAATTATTTTTTTAAAAATGAAGTTGAACGAGGGTCAATACGATATTAGAATTCTTTAAAAAATTATGTTTTAAATTTTTCAAACATTTCTTTTAATAGTTAATTTAAAAGGCGTTTTGCATCAAAAACAATGTTAAAATAATCTGCTATAACAACAATTTTTGGTTTGGTTTGAATTATCGTCGCACTGGAGCTACACGAGGGCTATTGGCGACGGGCGTCGTATTTTAGAACCACAGTCAGATGACGAGCCAACACCTGAATAGGCACCCAACGCAACCGTTAAGGGCGACATCGTACGCAGCGTTAGGTTTGGTTTGGTTTGAATTATCGTCGCACTAGAGCTACACGAGGGCTATTGGCGACGGGCGTCGTATTTTACGCAGCGTTAGGACTTTGAAGGATATTTAACGTGCACTCCCTTACACGGGGTATTGTTCGTCGGACATTTTTGGCTGCACGGGCCGTTTATAGGTCGGCAGCTATTTTGGCGATGCCCGGACCCGAACCTGGGACCTTCCGCATGCTAAGCGAGTGCTTAACCGACTGGGCGCCCCAGCCCTTTATAACAACAATTAAGCGATACGACCTTTTTTGTTGCATTTATAGCCCAGAAATTTATATTTTTAGAGTCTAAGGCGTGTCCCAAAGTAACTATAAACATAATATTTTTTTAATTTCTTTGCAAAACCTACTTTTAACATACATTCTTAAAACAAACACTCCCCAATTTACCTCAGTCTGAGTGGATTTCACTCCTCCAGACTGGAAAATGCACTTCTCCTTTTGGAGTGGATCCTTTGTGTGTTAAGGGGTCTAAGGAGTCTTAAAAATGTGCAAAGAAGGAACTACAAAGCATAGTTTGATCTTTCATGTAATTTTTTAACTACTCAATATACAAGTATAATTTTTTTATATGTAATTCTACAAGATTTATTTAATATGAAACAAATTTTAAAATTTATGAAACTTTAGCCAAACCTAAAATAAATGATATTAAACATAAAGCTATTTGAACACATTGTGATTAGGCTTGCGCGGCAAATTGTGAGGTCAAAATTGAAGACATGACCAAGAAAATGACTTTATATTGTACAAATATGCACAAACAAAGACTTATACCTAAATTCTCAGCTCAATTTTAATTAGAATTTATTTTAAGAACTTTTTTCTAAAAAAAATTATAAAATTTTTTGAATTTTGATTTTAAAAAATTTAAAAAATTATTTCTAATTAAAATTGAGCTGAGAATTTAGGTATAAGTTCTAGTTTGTACATATTTGTACAATATAAAGTCATTTTCTTGGTCATGCCTTCAATTTTGAGCTCACAATTTGCCGCGCAAGCCTAATCACAATGTGTTCAAATAGCTTTATGTTTAATATCATTTATTTTAGTTTTGGCTAAAGTTTCATAAATTTAAAAATTTGTTTCATATTAAATAAATCTTGTAGAATTACAAATAAAAAAATTATACTTGTATATTGAGTAGTTAAAAAATTACATGAAAGATCAAACTATGCTTTTTAGTTCCTTCTTTGCACATTTTTAAGACTCCTTAGACCCCTTAAACCTACGACAGGATCACTCCAAACGAGTGATTTTAACTCAGTCTGAGAAAATATGCATGCCTTTAGGGTGTCGAAAATGCACTTCTCCAACTGGAGTGGATTTCACTCTTTTGTTTTAAGTGTACTGCATTTGTATGAAAAGTATGTTTAGATTACGAATATACGTGTAGGATTTTGCTCGGGTCTTAAGAGGTTAAACTAAGACTTAAAATTTATTTAACTATTTTTACTCTTCAGCATAAACAAATATAGCGCCCATCAAAACCTAGATAGTTTCTTGATACATTTTATTTATATATTTTGTATCTATCTTGTCCTTAGGGATCACAAGATGTTTTTTTAAACAAAACCAAAATATTTAAGAACTTTTAAACACTTTAAAAATAAATGCTTCTCACTACTCCCACGTATTTTAATTCATCTCACGCTTTCCAACAAATAAAGATTCTGAAGTATTATTTTTAGAACATTTTACGTTTTAGGTATAACAGTAAATACTTGCCAAAATAAAGGATTTAATAGCTGGATAATCATATATTGTCACATGGGGCAGATGTCTTGTAATTTTTAGTATAACATGTTGCAAACATTGCATATGTATATGTAAAACCTTTTATTTAATTTTAAATGGTTTTTATTAGTTATTTTGTTTATGGAAGAAATATGAAAAATCCTTTACTCTATGACTACGGTAGTAAGATAAAGAGATATCTAATAAAATCTATAATCTTAAAAAAAAATCTACCATTTTCCCATTAACGGCGATTCGGAAGAAATTTTTAAATGTGAAAATGAAATGTCTGCTTCAATCCATCGAAATAAACAAAATATCGGACAGACAAAGAACATAGTCCTAAACAATTTATAAAAGACAAATTTAATTATACTAAATAAAAAATTTAAAAATATATATGTAACTAGTGTTTTTATTCGAAAAGGAAGATGTAAATGGTGTTTGGAAAATCATCTTTAATAAATATATAAAGAAGAGCCAATATTATTTCTTCTTTTAATTCCTTCTAACATATTCTTTATAAAGTAATAAACCCTTGTTTCAGCTGTTAAATTAACAAAACTCGATTACTTTTACACTTAGAGATATAAAAACAGAATCCAAAAAGAAATCGCTTTGAATATTTTCTTCTAACCCGTAACCTTAAATGCGGTGTAAAAAATAAAATTATTAGTGCATTAAAAACTGCAATCAATGCTAATTGCAATCAAAGGTTAAAATGCATTTCACCGGGTAACGGATATATTATTTCGTTTGTACAAGAGAACTTCGTTTTCTTTGAGTTCAAAACACGGACGCATTAACCTTATAATAATCATACAATTAAAATAATCATCAAACCATTTTAACTTTGCTCAGCAACGTAATTTAAATAACAATTATACTCGGGGATCTGCGCTTTCTTTTAATGGAGAAAATGCTCAATAATTGATATCATAAACCGATCTTTAGAGCTGCTATTTTAGAAAACACCAAAAACTTCCATCAACCCTTAAAAAGAGTTACACTGTTAAAAAACAGTGTTCTTGGTTTCACCATAATAGTGGTTCCTAGTAGATGCAAATGTTTTTTAAGGGGACACAGTACCTCAAAAAGTGCAAGTTTTAAAAGTGTATCTATATTTTTAAAAAAGTTATTCTATTTTTATGAGGAAAGGTATGATAAAAATGCATACAAATGAAAACTTTCAATGCGTTTTTCTTTATGTTTATATTTCCTTAATAAGTTCTTTAAAAGCTAAATCTTTTTAAACTACTTATAAAAGTCTAAGAAATTTTATATACAGTCTGTCAAATATATTAATATTAAGAATTGGTATTAAAATTGTTTTAAAAAGTAATACTTTTTTATAAAAAAAATATTAAAGTCGAAAATTGTCAAATATGCTAAAATAATTAGGGATTTTTACATAAATATTTTTTATAAAACAACTACTGAAGATAAATCAAATTTGGATACCAATTGTTATGTAAAACAGTTTAAAGTACACGAGGAAAAGAAATTGGGTTAAAATATTTGTATTTAAAAAAGCCTTAAAAATTTTAAAAGTTTAAAAAAAATTTAAAAAAATTTAAATTGTCATATATTGCTTTTCAATATTGATTGAACTGATAAAACATAAATTTTATAGTGAATCAAGTATAGAATTTTGACATATTATTTTTTATTTTATAGTGAATATGTCAAAATTTAAAAAAAAAAATTTGAAAGTGGTACCGTGTCCCCTTAAATGTTTCGCCAAATTTTTTGAGTTACGGTTAAACAATTTTTCAGGTTTTTGAAGCAAAAACATTAGTAAAGTTGTATCAGACTCATAATCATTCAAATTTAAAATATATAAAATTAATAAAATTTAACTAATTCCTAACAGTTTCTAACTGCTCGGTCATTCGCACAATTTTTTCTAAAGGTTATTGAAATGGTTTTTTACAATAAGCACAGGAATTAAGTGGGAAAAAACTAAAACCTGTAATAGTATATATATGAGTCAAGCAAAATGAATACTTTAATACTCAACAACATAAATTTACTTTCTAAAAACAATTATTTCAAATTGAAATTGCGTTTCTTTAAGGTGTTCAAAACTTTAAAAAAGCATCATCGGAAAATTAAGCAATTAAAAGCCCTTGTTTGTAAAAAAAAAAAAAATTCTGTGTCATTGCCTGCTTTATTTTCTTTTCAGTTTTTCCCGATAAATATTTTATCAACCGAAAAAGAGAGAGAGAAAGTAATATATAACTTCTAGTACTGCCATCTGTTATTGTATTTAGAAAACAGAAAAATAATTGAAAATATCAAATAAAAAAAAGTGTTTACCTTTTTTGAACTTTCCCCGTATTCATTTTATTCTAAAGAAAGGAATGGATGAAATAGCATCTCGTACTGCCATCTGTTGTGGCATTCCAAAAACTAAAAAAAAAATGTTTGAATATCAAATAAATAAGATTTTCTGTAAAAATAAAAGTAAAATGTTTTTTTTTTCTTTTTACAGCGCATTTCTCCTAATTAAGTTTAATTTAATTTATTACTTACCTAACATATGAATACACTCGTTCCGAAAATTGCAAAAAAGCAATTAAGTTGAAATAAAAATATTGTAATGAAACTTGCACAATAAAATGTATTTGATACCAATTTGAAAATTAAATAAATTAATGATTGTTAATTTATAAAAAAATTAAATAATTTGAAAGAGTGCATAAAGCAATACTATATTATTAATAACATTATAAAGACTACTGTAAACTGTAACATTTTAAAACGGCACAACGTAGTATTGTCAATAATAATTTTAAATAAAAAATAAACACTTGAGTTTTTAAGTCATTAAAAATAAATATAAATAAATATCACTTGGAACACACCAGATTTCTAAATATTGTAAGTTTTTTAAGATCTTCATGATTTTCGAACAATAAAAGGAGCGTATATAACATAAATTCTTATTTTTATAACTTCTTCTGATGTTTTTAAGGTGGCCGATTACCTTTAACAGCAAGTCTCCAAAAATCCACTCCAACCATGACGTTCAGCGATTTTATTATAGGGTATGAATATAAAAATAGTTTTAAGAAACTAATTCATAAAAAAAACTCTTTCTTTTCAGTATTTGTGGAAAATTATAGTAAAATATGCTTCCAAAACCACGGTTATGCAAAACATTATATCTATACAAATTTTTAATTTTTTTACATCGTTTAAATTTAAATATGGTTAACAAACATTAATACAAGTCATGAACTAAAATCATTAAGATATCAGTGCCCAATATTTATTTATAGGCAAAAGTTTGAAGTATTAAATCGAAAACACATAGGGAACAAGATAGTAACAAAGTAACAATCATATAAATAGTTTTAAAATATCCAGTTCTTAATAGTTTTACACGATTCTTGTTCAAAACCTTCTATATACTGTTATATTACTACTGTAAACATTTGGAAGCAATTGATAATGAAGAACTTCAGTTTTTATGTTTTGCGTAAACTGAAAATCTCAGAAATTCTATTTTGAAAAATATGCGAAAGCAAACAACAACAGTTCGAGAAAAGTCTCAAAAAAGTTTCATAGAAAAATTTATTGCATATACTTTTGAAGTATACAATTTTTAAGTTACAATCATTTTATTATATTCTATTAAAAAATGCATTTGCTAGGTATATAAGATTTTTTCTGAAATAATCCTAATATTTTTTAATATTTTTCTAATCATTTTCCTGCAACTTATCTATATACATAAAAGGCGACTTCTGTTTGTCCTGTCTCTTTGTTTGTATAGGACGCGAAATCTAAAGAACCACGCCACAGATTGTCACGAAATTTGGCACAAAAATTCATCTCATCTCAGGAACAAACATAGGCTAAGAATTTTTCGAATCGGACTATTAATTCTATCGTTTTCGATCGTTTTAAGGGAAAAAATACACTACTTTCGCTCAAATCCGATCATTTTTTCCCCTTTCGTGATGCCATTGGGCAGAAAAATTTAAATAAAACTTTTTAGAAGACAATTGAAATTGAAAATGTTTCATTTGTTTAATATTTGTCCATTGACTTCAGAAACTAAATTAATATCTTGAAAAAATTATTGATATGTTTCAAAAGTGATGTAATCCTACCAGTCTCCATTCTATTATTTTATTGTGCCTATATGATTTTAATTGTGATTTTTTTTTTAAAGCATAGTTAAGCTTATACTGAACTGTGTTTGTTTTTTTTTTTTTTTTTGAATTCCAACGCACAACAGATGCATATTAGGGTTTCATGTCTTCCCTTTTTCGCCAAATACTTTGCGAAACTCGCCAAGTTATTACAAAAAACGTACCAAATGAGCATTTTTTTTTAATTAGCTGGTTGTGCGAAGTTTATCGCACGAGAGCTGAATGGATGTGTTGTTAGGCATATCTTTTCCTCGCCAAATTCGAAAAAAGCGCCAAATGAGCTAAAAAAAATTATTCGGGAAATTATGATGACTTTATCGGTGAATTTTATAGCGTTTTTGAAATTTTGATTATATAAAAAATGCAAATCGTTTGCTGTTTGCTGGAGTAGCTTATTTTTAATTCTTACTGATTATTTTTTACTTAAATATGTATTCTTTTTAATTTGAGCTTCTTATCAGAGGTATTTTCGAAATTAATATTAATCATTACTATATCCAAGATAGGTAATTATATGGAAAATTACTGTGTAATCTTCATATCTTATGTAACTCAAATGAAAGAAAAAAATAGTTAAATTGACTATTAAATTATTTTTTCACCTCTTACCCGTGCAATGTCGGGTATATCAGCTAGTTATAAATATAAATTATAAAAGAAAGAATATTTATATTAGTTTTATTCAACAACCTTTAGCTTTCCTACACTTTTTAACTAAAATTGATAAATATAATGTTAGGTTAAACATAACGAAAACTGCTAGAAATATGTTTAATTCGAAATACATCACTGCTAAAAATACATTTAGTTTTATTTATTGTTAAGTTATTAAAAATATTACCTTAAGCGAAAAATATATAAAGTTTTATTTATTGTTTCAGTTATTAAAAACATTAACTTGTATAAATTTCTATTTAAATAAAATGCATATTTTTAAGTCATTTATTTATAAAAATCTTTTATAATATGTGTCTACTATTTAAATTTTGTGTTGTTGTAGTTTATTAAATGCATTGTATCAGCGTTTTATTAGAATATCTTTTTATCTCCTTGATATTTTTTATAAGATAAAGCATTTGCGACAAATTCTTTTATCTTTTTGGGTTAAGTAAGAATAGCTTCCTATACTCTTATCAAAGGACATCTTTTGTGCTTTTATTTCAGTAATTTCCGGTGAAACTTCATTGACACAAAAAAATTAAGTGTTTTACAATTTTTATTATCCTATAGAAAGCGAAGATATTGTAGACATTTGAAATTGTGTAAGTCTTGGAAAATTGCAAATTTATGTCATCTTTAGTTGTGTGCAAATATTTTATTTATGTAGATTATTGAGTTAACTATATTATATTATGTTGTCAATTTATGTAAATTCTCGCTTGAGTTAATTAATAATAATTTTGTTATTTTTTTTTTAAATTTTCACAAGAGCCATTTTTTTATATTCAGTTCATTGATTTAAATTTTTATTTCATTGAACTTAATTGCAACATTATTCCCACTTCTTAATATAGAATTATTCATAAATTTAGTGTTTAATGAACATAAAGTTTGCAATTGCATCAGACACTAGAAATATTTTTGTAAATGTCAATAAAAGCTTTAATAATACAATGATTAGTTGAGTGTTTTTTTAACATTATGACTTCCTTGGTGGGGGGCAAGATCGCCAAGCACTGCGACTTTAAGTCTACTGTACTAAGCCCCAGAAATGACACAAGCACAAGAGACACACAAAGAAGGAGACAACACAAACACATAGACAAATAACAACATTTATTGACGGTCACAAACATCCATGCCTGACCGGGATTCGAACCCGACCCCAGCAGCTCCAAAGGCCAGAATCCTAACGAGTGTGCCACCGGGGCGGCTTTTTGAACATTGGTCCGCCTGTCTGTCTAAAATTCCTCTACAGCAAATTGGGCACTGTTTTGTACATGAGTTTCTATTACCTGTCAGACGACATATTTAGGGGTCATAGGAGTCTTAAAAATGTGCAAAGAAGGTTCTACAAAGTATAGTTTGATCTTGCATGTAATTTTTGAGCTACTCAATATATAAGTATAATTTTTTTATATGTAATTCTACAAGATTTATTTAATATAAAACAAATTTTGAAATTTATGAAACTTAAATTAATGAAACAGCTCAATTTTAATTAGAAATTATTTTGAGAATTTTTTCCTAAAAAAATTAATAAAAACTTTTTAAATTTTAAATAAATTTTTTTTTAAAAATAATTTCGAATTAAAATTGAGCTGAGAATTTAGGTATAAGTAAAGCTCTAGATTAGCTTTCGCCAGTCGCCAACTGGCGACTATTACATCGAAAGTGGCTACCTAAAAATCGAACCCCAGTCGCCAAAAGTGGCGATCATAATTTTTCCTTTTTGTTCAACAAATAATTAATACTGAATTTCTGAAATAATAATAATAAAACGCTACGATTCGATTCTGTCGGGAAGAAGGACTTCATGTATGATGACAGTTGTTGCTCATCGGTAAAATTTTCCCCTCATCACTGGCCGGCACTGAGCTCTGGCCGGTGTTTTGTGTGACGTCACTGAATCGGAATCCGTGTGACGTAATGGAGCTGGGCGACGAAAATCTTATGCAAATTTGATTTAAATCTTGCTTTACGATCTCGGCAATTTACAGGTGATTGATTTTCAGTTGATTAAGATCTCAACTATTCATTTAAGGTATCCGACTACGTTTAAATCGTATTTTTCGGCAAAAAACAGAATTTTTTTTTATAATCTTAAAATAAAGCACCACTCTTTAAGATTCTAAAACTCTCTTTATTTTGTTTGTGCGGCAAATATTTTACAACTCCATTGGTACTCCATTAATACTCCATTATACGAAAACGGCATTCAAATCCCTTAGAAAAGACCACTAGTAGAAAATTGCGATCTACAAGAAAAATTAACAATATGAAACTTGAAGATAAATAATGTCTTATGTACCAAAAAGAAGGCTTTCCTGCTGTTTGAATGTAACCTCAAACTTTAAATTGATTTTCTGCAAAATGAAAATTTTGAACATTTTCTTCGTGACAAACCATATTTCTCAAAAAGTACTTAACTGAATGTTTTCAAATTTTGTGTGCATATTTGTTACACTATTATCTAGAGAATAGACTACAGGCTAGTAATTTCAAGCAATATTATAAAAATTATAACACTTACTATCATAAATGGTAGAGAAAAAGTACATAAAAATCTTTAACTTAGCTTCGACAACTCATAACTTTTTATTGGTACAATAAATATCTAAGATTTTAGTCTATTCCCTAGGTATTAAACTAAGATTTATTAATTAATTATTTTTTTTAAAAAATCTTAAATATTTTTTTAGTTATAAAGTCTATAGTAAAGGCAAAAAACAACACAATTTGCTTACAAAATCTTAAATTACACAGAATATATTTATTTAAAATAAAAATTGTGACTTGTTATTATTACTAGTTGTGTTGGTGAACAAAAAAATACATAAAATATAAGTATTAAAATTTAATTAAAAAAATAAGTGTCAAACGTAGTCGGATACCTTATTTTAAACAGTTCTAATATGAGAAAATTTCATGAACAATCGTGATCTACGTCAAGAAATCTCCGATACTAATAGTGTAGGAAAATCGCATTTTCTTTTTTGTCGTATGTACTTAAATTTAAAACTGGCTGCTAAAAATCCAAATGTGGCTACCATTTTTTTTCACTCAGGTAGCCACTGGCTACTATTAAAAATTCCCAGTCTAGAGCATTAGGTATAAGTCTTTGTTTGTACATATTTGTACAATATAAAGTCATTTCCCTGGTCATTTTTTCAATTTTGACCTCACAATTTGCCGCGCAAGCCTAATCACAATGTGTTCAAAAAGCTTTATGTTTAATATCATTTATTTTAGTTTTGGCTAAAGTTTCATAAATTTCAAAATTTGTTTTATATTAAATAAACCTTGTAGAATTACATATAAAAAATTATACTTATATATTGAGTAGTTTAAAAATTACATGAAAGATCAAAATATGCTTTATAGTACCTTCTTTGCACATTTTTAAGACTCCTATGACCCCTTAAAGTTTTCAAAAACTAATCCATGTAAAATTTTTAGTTTTAAATTTATTTCTGAAAAGATATACCGACTTTAAATGTGGTGTACGAGATTCCAGTACCTGTTGGACGTCTTAATAAGGTTTTTGAAAAAAAAAACCTTTCATGGACAGACGATAGCTGCCGTAGCATATTTTAGTTTTAAAGTAATTTAAATTACCGTATAGGGATATATAACTACCTTTAAATGTATTGACTTATAAAGGGGTAATTGAAACTCGTGTAGTGTTACACACCCGTAGTTTTTCAGGAATTAGTTCCAAATGTATTTAGGAATTAGTTCCGAAATTAACCTGATCCGATAGGAAGATCCAAATTTCAGTTTTCAGCCTTTGATTACAGGTATCTGTCATTTAATTGAATAAAAAATGAAGTTGAACGAGGGTCAATACGGTATTAGAGTTCTTAAAAAAATCGTTTTAAAAAAATCAAATTTTTCAAAATGTTCTTTGAGCAGTTAATTTTCAAAGCATTTTCATTAAAAACAATTTCAAAATGATCTATTAAGTATAAAGAAGTGATACGGCCTTTTTTGTTGCATTTATAGCACAAAAATATGTATTTTAAGAGTTTAAGGCGCGTCCCTAAGTAGCTATTAGACATAATTTCCTTTAAATTAAATTGCAAAACGTACTTGTTGGCATATATTTGTATGAAAAGTAAGTTTAGATTAAGAATATACATGTAGGATTTTGCTCGAGTCTTAAGGGGTTAATACCATAGTCGTGTTAGCACAGAATATTTTATGAATACTACAACCTATTCACTAAAAACTTTCTCAATGTCACATAAAGATGTTAATGACTTTCCTCTAGTTAGAAGTTCAAACACGTTTTATTTTTTGTGTATTCCTGATACGGAAACCTTAAGTGGAAACACTGACATTAAATCACTCTTTTGCCCCGGGCGGTCTTACATAATGCATCTTACGTCGCCCTAATTTGTGTAAATTATAATGCAACTCACCATATCTATCAAATAAATTAAATGAATGGCTCTTGTGCATTTTCGAAGTAAAGTGCATTTTTTTTTCGTTCTCTTAATAGTTTTTCTTGATGATCTGAATTTATCTGCAGGTACAGTTTTAATCTTTTACCAGAGTTATCTATTAAGAGTTACCTATTAAGAGTTATCTATTAAGAGTTATCTATTTCTAGAAGTTAGTCTGTCTGGAAAAATGGATAACCTTCACTTTACATTAATAATTCAAGGTCGAGAATAAATTTCTCTTACTATTCAAGGGCATTTTTTCATTGAATATCAAAAAACCACTGTGTACTACTGGGTATCACACCAGGACTTACAGAAATAAAAGTAGAAAACATTTTTTAGTAAAAAAATGAACTATTAACTGTAAACAAGTGATACGGCTTTTTTAGCATTTATAGCACAAAAATTGTGTATTTTTAGAGCTTAAGGCTTGTCTCTAAGGTCTATTCAACATAACTTTTTTTAAAATTACTTTGCAAAACATACTTTTTAGCATATATTTGCATGAAAATCATCTTTAGATTTAAAGTATATGTGTAGGATTTTGCTCGGGTCTTAAGAGGTTAAAGCAATGCAAGTTGAGCGTAGTATGTGAGAAAGCGAAATTGTGGCACTTATCTTCACTTCTCAATTTCGATAGAATTGATAAATAAAAATATTAAAATCCTTTACTTCTACCCGATGGAAATCGGAAAAAATGCCAATCATTGGAGTAGTTCATCTGTAAAGATGCATCCTGTTTGTTTACAGCGCCGTCATTCAATGACAAAATTGTAGGGAGTAAATTTCACGTCAGCTTAGCTTGCATTTTTTTCGGCACATGTCTGTGGAATAAAAATTAGAACAAAAAGAAGAGTTATTGACTTCGGAAACTTATCAAGGGTGACGAGCTAAAACATCCAAGGTCTGTTTGTGTCGAAAAGTACTTTAAAAAATATATACTATATAGAAAATATATGGGCTGCTTTAAAAGAGATGGTCGGTCCCATAGAGCTTATGCATTGCACTGTTAAAAATTTCAGTTCAACGTTGAACCAAATATTGGTGAAAAATCAAGAACTTCTTGTAGATACACCATAAAATGGTTCAACCAAATATCACATTCTGGGAATAGACCTGCTTTCACGAAAAATTGGTTCAACTTCTACTTACTACAGCCGATAATTTAATTGTTTACTCAAACGCAGGCAACATTAGTAGTATTGCTTCAGCTTAAGAATTGTTGTCCGTCCGTGGCCGATTGGTTATGGCACCAGCCTAGAGATTTAACCTTCTCTGGAGTGCGGGAGGTTCGAATACCATCTACTGCCGATTATCCTATAAATCTGATCTCTGTACTGGAAATAGTAGAAAAATCCTCAATTGGGAGACCCTTTTTATGGTTCAACCTTTTACTATAGTTACGCGTTGGGAAAATCCCGTATATGGTTCAACCTGTCACCATAGTTACGCAATTTGAAAATACCGTTTTATGGTTCAACAGTCTACCAAATCATGATTGCAGCAACTTTGAACCGTAATTTGGTTCAACCTTGAACTATTATTTTAACAGTGTAGTTTTGAAATCGCAACCTCTCAGATTGCATTGATTTGCCTTGTAAGCATTTTCTTCACCGGATATAACAATCAACATAACTGCTAAATAACAAAAATAGTTTATAATGCAGTTTATGAGTATATTTCAGGACTTGGGTGGTAACATAAATGCTGAATGAAAATAAACTCTTTCTCGATCCTCGATTGGTGAAACAATGTCAAGTGAGAACATATCACCGATCGAAAAAAACAAAGGGATTACGTCACCTGAAACATTCCCATTTACTTTGTATTAAAAAGGAGTAATATTTTATAAAGAGTTCATCATACATCAGACACATTGATATTGATGTCATTTTACCGAAAAAAGAATTACATCATTTGATTTGCCAAATGTAAAAAATATTAAGTCCAATAGAGAACTTGCTACCAAATTTGTTCTTCCAATAATTTAGTACAAAAAGGGACCTGTAAGGAAATCTTCCAATAAGGTTGAAGCCTTTTTACATTAAGATTTCGATATGAAGGCTAACTTTTTCAAAAATGATTATTAAGATAGCTTATCTTACAACGTGGTACTTTTCACATTAAAGTTAAATATTTCGCATATTTTATCTGGGAAATTATTTTTTATCACAAATTCATTTATTATAAGTACATTTCCAAATAATTCATTAGAAAAAACGTGTACGAAAAACTCACAATGAAGGGCTTTGGTATAAGTTTAGTTGCCGTTTTACTTCAATTATCATGTAAATATAAGTTTTCTGCTAACCTTTCTTATTTATAAATGATAAAATATTTATTATTTGTAGGCTTTTAATGTTTAAGTTGATGGTCGTATATTAAAATAAATACAAATGTGTTCAATTTAAATTTGAAATACCCTTCCGTTTCTTATATTATTTATAGATGTTTTATTTTTTATTTTATTTTATTAACAAGACTTACATAGAATTTATATTGTTTTTTTTTTATTGGAAACTAAACCTGTGATACGCCATGTATACTTTCTGTTTTATCAAATTCTAGTTTTGTATTCTGTTGTTTATCCTGTTAAAAAATTAAATATCCCAAAATTATAAAGTAAAAAAATAGAAGCTTTTACGTTCGTTGAAGTTTATATTTTGTAGCATGAGTAATGTTGTTTTAACTTATGGGTAATATTGTTTTAACTTATGGGTAATATTGTTTTAACTTATGGGTAATATTGTTTTAACTTATGGGTAATATTGTTTTAACTTGTAATAATTGTGTATAATGTTGTTTTAACTGATGGGTAATATTGTTTTAACTTATGGGTAATATTGTTTTAACTTGTAATAATTGTGTATAATGTTGTTTTAACTTGTGCTACTCGTGGGAAAAGATGTTTTAACTTGTGGGTAAAATTGTTTTAACTTGTGATACTTGTGAGTAAAGTCGTTTCAAATTGTAAAACTTGTGGGTAAAGTTACTTTAACTTGTGAAACTTGTGGGTAACGTTGTTTTGACTTGTGAAACTTGTGGGTAAAATTTATCTTTGACTATTAAATCTTGTGGGTATAAAGTTGATGCGCACATATTTAATTTCAGGGATTGGGGCTAAAGAGTGCGATCTCCGCTTTTTCGAGCACTACAAGCACAAAGGCTGCAAACTAGTACTCGGCGAAGACGGTTGTCCGAGTAGATTCCAATGCGAACCGCTATCCGACGAACTGAGACTCCGTGAGACACTTGTTCGTTTAATTTATTAGTTAGCATCTATATACACTCTTAAAACGAACGAGCGATTTTAACTCTGTCTGAGTTAATTTTCACTCCTTTCCAGTGTCGAAAATGCACTTCTCCTACTGGAGTGGATTTCATTCTTTTGTTTCAAGAGTGTAGTAGCTGCAACTGTGTGGTGAAGTGTTTCACCATATTTTCGGTATTGGGTTGAACCGTTTCTCAGGTTTCTGTTTCCAAAACTTGAAAAATTGTTCGACTGAATACCAGAAATGTGGTGAAACATTTCACCACACAGTCGCTGCCGCTACTAGGAACCATTGTTATGGAGAAATCATGCACACAATTTTTAACGGTGTTCTCTGTGACAGTAAAAATTCCTTCTGTGTCTGTCTTACTTAACGAAGGCTTCATAAGCGGATCTCGGATCAAGCGCACAAGCCGGAATATATATGTACCTATTGTATATATTATTACCTATTGTATATATGTATAGTATTATTCATTATATTTGGAAATCACTATGCCAAATTTGGAAAAGATTAAAATAATAGTAAAAATTTTAGAATTTTGGAGAATTTTGGGTATTCGCCTACCTTAAGAATGTAGATTTCTTAATATATATGTTCGTTAATATATATTCATCTATTACTTTCGTTTAATGTGTTCAAAAATATTTGGATTAAATGAATTAAATTATTTGCGTTTTGACAATAGTCAACCCCTTAAAAAGATACTATATAACACTTTCAGTCCCAAAAATTTGCTACACTACAGAAACATCTGATATTAACAAAATAAGAGTTCCATAAGAAAAAAAATTCATTTAAATTTTTTATATGGTTTTTGAAATAATGCCAAATTTTTTTAACTGTGGAAAACAACAAAATAAAAATATATATATTACCTAAAAACACTTCGAGTTATATATTTTAAGGTATCTGACCATATTATTAAAAAAAAATTAGCAATTACTTTAAACGAAATAGATTCAATTGTTTTTTAAATATAGAGTATGTGGAACTGAAGTGAACGTTTCAAAAATCAGGTGAAACGCTTGTTAGCTATTTTCTAAATAAAAAAATAGTAGTTCTGACTTCTATCGAGATTAATGTAAAATATTGTCGAATAGAACAAAGTGTGAAGAATCGAATGATGTGTGTTTGGATGTCATAACGGGACATAAACATTTAATAAAATAATGAAAAAAGATAAAAATAATATTGAAAGTGATGATTTCAAATGGCATCACTGGGACAAAAATGTACAACCAGTGTCAAACGGAATAATTATAATAGTAACCTTTAAATGTGTAAAGTTCTCCTTTAACTGTGTATACCATTTACGGGTAGGCAGTTATTTTGGAACGCCCGGGCCCGAGATCAGGAACCTTAAGCCTCGTTTTCCTCGGAGTCCGTCAACAGATTTAAGCGGTCGAACAAGTGCGGTGAATGACGTCGTACAAACTACTGACATTGATTACGCTAGAGTGGTTTCCTCGGGAGCGTTGCCGGACAACTCAACTCGACTGCCAGATTAAGTTGCTGTTGAGTGCGTTGGGGAAATCCTGATGACAACGTTTTTTGCTGTTGTCTGTTACGTGGTGTGCAGGTGTGCTTGCCAAATATTAAAAATTTGAGGAAATGACGGAAGGCGAGAGTTGTTTTACGCTAGCCGAGGAAGAAATGCATATTGATTTTGTGAGAAATCACGGAGAACCTAAATTTTCCCTTTTTGACATGCAAAGACGAAAACCAAAACAATAACATAGTTAGTTGAGTGAGTTCGCTAAGTTTCCAGCTTCGTGTCAACGTAACGTTCCGATGAATTGGTGGTCAGTAGGGTGACGTCATCCACGTATAATAGCGGTCGCATTTTTCTGGCGACAGACTCCGAGGAAACCAAGGCTTTAAGCCAGTAATCCATTCACGCTGTAGCTATGCTGTAGCTGGATTTTGTGACGTCATTTGCTGTATCTAGCGTGGATGGAAGTTTCTTGACTTATGGGTTATTTCTCTCAATAAAAAGTAAACAAACAAGAATATTAAGTTAAAAACCACGGACAATTAAAAACTAAATGACTCTTATGACTGCTCATGCCCGAAATCAATTTACAGCTTTGATATCGCTTGGAAAACGATTAAAAAATCCAGTTTCAGAAGTACAGCTTTGACCACGCGCGCATGCGTACTAGTGACAGTTACGTCACAAAATCCAGCTACAGCATAGCTACAGCGTGAATGGATTACTGGCTTTACGCATGTAAGGCAAGCGTTTTACCGACTGCGCTCTCCAGCCAACTCTTTCGTTACTGGTAAACAGACCAGCCTTTCTGAGACCAGTGTTGGTCTTAAAAAATAGATTTAAAAGTCGAATTTTCGAGTGTGATTCTTTAAACTATTCTTACTAGATTTAACTTGAAATTTACTACATTTAACTTTTAAATCTTCAATCTTTCTAAAATTTACAACTTATTGTATATTTTATATTTGTATCTGTTTTTCTATATTTTTATCTTATAAAATATTTAAAGATAGTCTGCACAACGGAAAGCTGTTCATACAGTGCGAGCTGATCGATCATAAGTGCGATCACTGCAGTTGTATAATGAATTCCAAATCGAAATTAAACATTCAGTTGGTCCTAGTGAATGTAACAACCTTTCCAAACCTTTAGCCCTTTACTAGTCGTTAATTATTTCGTGTTTTTATCTGTAAATATCTTTCCAGAATGCCTGCACATATGAAAACTGTAAAATCAGGGTGAGCTGATAGATCGAAATTGCGTCACTTCTCTTGTAGGAATTAGAAATAGTAATCATACATCCATTGGGAACAAGTGAAAGGACCAACCAAGCAGAACTTTTCGTCCAATGTTGATCGTTGATTCCTTTGTATTTGTATTTATGAACGTATTTCCAAAGTACCTTCACAACGGCAAGCTGTACAATCAGGGCTAGCTGATCGATGAAAACTGCTATCACTGCTCTTACAGAAATTAAAAATAGAATTATACATGCATTGGGTAATGGTGAAGGAACTAACCTTTCTAAACTTTCTACCCAAAGTAAGTCGTTAATTTCTTTTCATCTGTTAACCTACTTCCAGAATGCCTGCACAACGGCAAGCTGTACAATCGAGGCGAGCTGATCGATCAGAAGTGCGAGCACTGCACTTGCCGAGGAGATCAGCTGAGAGGGGCTGAGATCGAGTGCGCTGACACGGATTGCCCGGACTGGGAACCGAAAGACAAATCATGCTACATGGGGTACAAGATCGGTGCTTGCTGCCCAACCGAAATGTGCCGTGAGTCCATCTTTATATATACATCGTCGAAATGTATATTTTCTTTATCTGGCTATTATTGAAAATGGCGATGAGTCTTTTTTTTTTCACCACCAATTCACCTTTTTTTTTAATCTCGCCATCATCAAAATTAGCACAAAGTTCTTTTTTATCAAGCCATCATCAAAATTTTCACTCATTCTTTCTTCATTAGGACATCATCACAATTGGCAGTCAGCTTTCCTTTAACTAGCCATCATCAAAATGGACACACAGTCTTTATTTAAACATCTTCAAAATCGGCACTCAACTTTCAATTAAACATCATCAAACATCGGCACTAAGTCTTTCTTTATCTAGACATTATTGAAATTGTCACTTAGTCTTTTTCGCAATAGTCATCAGCAAAGTTAGCATTGGGTCTTTTTTACCTACCCATTATCAAAATTGTCAGTCGGTCTTTTTTTTATCTTGCCATCATCAAAGTAGGCACAAAGTCTCTTTTTTTTATTAAAAAAAAATTGGCACTGAGTCTTTCTTTATTACGACATCATCAAAATCGGCAATCAGTATTTCTTTAACAAGCAATCATAAAAATTGGCACTGAGTCTTTATTTAAACATCATCAAACATTAGCGCTAAGTCTTTTTTTATTTAGCTATTATTTAAATTGTCACAAAGTATTTTTCATCATAGCCATCATCAAAATTAGCAGTGAGTCTTTTTTACCTACCCATTACCGAAATTGGCACTAAGTCTATTTTTATTTAGCCACAATAAAAATTGGCTCTAGGTCTTTCTTTATTTAGGCATCATCAAAATTGTAGCTCAGTCTTTTTTTTTTATCTAGTTTTTTTTTTCAAAATTGGCACTCAGTCTTTTTTTCTTTAGACATCATCAAACTTTGCACCAAAAATTATAGTATAATTGCTGGCTATAAAATTGGTGAGAAATCTCAACAGATTTTGATGCATGTAAAACTACAAATTTGGAGCATTTCTTACTATAATTTAGCAGGTTTTTAGCTCCAAGTAGGCTCCAAATTATGACTTGAATTTTCTCAAAAAATAAATTTTCGCATGCACATAAATTTTCGCAAGTTTGGTGAGATTGCGGACCAATTTTTTCGGTATCAAATTGAGTAAAATTGTAGTGAAACGTGAGGGGGGGGTTACTGTTTAAATTTCGTAAATCTATGGAAGAGGCAATTTTAAACTTCCAATTGTCTCTAATACTTTAAATGTACAACTTATTGTATATTTTAAATAAACAAATCTTGTTCCATAAAATTTAGATTTAAAAGTTGAATTTTTGAGTGTGATTCTTTAAGCTATTCATACTATATTTAACTTTTAAATCTTCAATTCTTTCTAAAATTTAAAAATGTAAGACTTATTGTATATTTTAAATAAACAACTCTTGTCGCTTGAAAATTATATTTGAAAGTTGAATTTTCGAGTGTGATACTTTAAACTATTTTTACTACATTTAACTTGAATATAGAGTAATTCAATAAATAAAGTTATATATTATTTAAGAATATTTGTAAATGTAATATCAAATATACTGCACTATATTTGTTGTAGTTTCATATTCTCTAAAATTAATATTATTCATGTTGTTTTTTCAGCATCTAACAACGGAGACCAACGTAAGTATCGCACGCGTTAGCATTTCAATTAAGTACAATTACTAAGTATAACTAAATTATAGTAATCTCGTTTTGTCATAGGACAAAATTCATACACATTCTCGGTTCATTAAAAAATGAATACGAAAAATAATTACTTTAAGAAAAACATAATAAAAAATGTAAAAACGTTATTTGATAGTCAATAAGTTGAAAATATAATTATTAAATTAATTGAAAAGGACTAATACTTGAATATTTTAGTTATTCTTTAAAGTAAAAAAACTCACTAAATTAATTAAGTAGATAGCCAAGCAGAACTTTAGTAAGTAGTTAATCCATTAAAGACGACTTTGTAAATATTATTAAAGTAGGCGAATACCCAAAATTCTAAAATTTTTACTATTACTTTAATCTTTTTCAAATTTGGCATAGTGATTTCAAATATAATGAACAATGCTTTTTGGGCAATTGTTTTTTTATTCAAATATAATTGATTTATTTTAAACGGTGTTTTTCAACTAAAAAAAGGGGTTTACGCCAACACTTCTAGCATAAAAAGTTTTACATTAATTTACCTGTAATTTTTCACAGATGCTATTTCAATATATATCTGTGCCATGAACCTCTAACATCTGGTGTAAGTATACAAGTTTTTTTTTTTAAAAAATGTCCAAATGTAAGTTAATCGAAAAAAATCCTTCTTTTTGTGGTTAATTTATAACACTTTTCTTAATAACTTTTTTTCTTGTAATTTATATGTAACTCTAGAGGGTCATTGCATGTATCAGTTCAAAACGAAGAATTTAAAACATAATAAATGTTTATAGGATGAAAATTCAATGTGGTAGACTTGTTGGCGTAAACCTCTTTTTTTAGTAGAAAAACACCGTTTAAAATAAATAAATTATATTTAAAAAACACAAAAGCCTAAATAGTATTATTCATTATATTTGAAATCACTATGCCAAATTTGGAAAAGATTAAAGCAATAGTAAAAAAATTTAGAATTTTGGGAAATTTTGGGTATTCGCCTACCTTAACCCCTCTATTTCGCATAAAAACGATGACTTTTAGCATTTTAAATTCGTTTTTCGTGTAATTTATTTTTTCCTACCGAAACTGATCAGGACAAAGGTCTTCATATGTCTTATATTTTGCTTATCTCTCTATGTAAAAAAAGGTAAGCATCCGGAGCCATAACAGCATGAAATATTCATCTTAGAACTCCATTTTTTTTCTGGAATGTGTAACTCACTTATAAACTCGTGATGAAATTTTCTTTTTTTCAAATTTCCAATTATTTTTTAATTAAAAAATAAAATTAGTCTCTCTCTATGTCAAAGTATAGCCTTCTAAAACGTCAGGAGCCATAACAGCATGAAATATTCATCTTAGAACTCCATTCCTTTTTTGCAATGTGTATCTTCCTTGTTCTCGGGACGAAATTTTCTTCCTTTTTTTTTCAAATTTCCAATCAGTGTTTTAATTAAAAATTAAAATAAGACGGATGAAAACGAAGACGTGGTTCTTTTCTGCTTAATATCACGGAAGAAAATCAAAGGCGACGTCTGCCACAGAAATGGGTAATTTGAAGTTTTTAGGTGCCGAACGGGAGCGCCTTTTTATCGCAAGGTGAGAAATGGCCCCCATTTGTCACCTTTAATTTTATCAGTGCACCGGGGCCGCCGCGAATAGTAAATGAAGAGTACACGGGAAGAACCACTTGATTTCGTAGAAGGCTTTCCTCAATAGGCCTCTTTGGAAATGATAGCGAGAAATCGCCTGAACTGGTGTTAAAAAACCGGTTACTCGCTTTGTTTTTCTTTCGCGGCAACCCTGATTCACGCCAGAGATTAGTGAACACGAGTAACACGTTTGTACCGCGATTGAAGAACCGAAAGAAAAACCGGTTTCCTGTCGCCAATGTTCGCCAAGCAGATGCATAAGGTAAGACTCCTAAAAAATCAAGTGGTTCTTCCGGTGTACTCTTCAAATAGCAACTACACTGAAAAATATATAAAAACTGTCGAATCTGAAGCAAACTACAGGGTGGTTATAAAATAACGCTCGCTATTCGGAGTGGTCTGCAGCTTTAATGAATAATCCAAATGCAAAAAAACTTTGAGACACTTACTAATCAAGAAGGGGGTAAAGGAAAGGAATCATAAAAAACAAACTCGTCTCTTGACCAGGGCTCTAAATTACGAAGCGTAATTGGATGTGTTGGCCGTAATTAGCCATAATTGGCCGCGCCTCGTAATTAGAACCTTGGTCAAGAAACGAGTTTCTTTTTTATGATTCCACTCTTTTTCGTAAAAAAGAAGCTCGTCTCTTGACCAGGGTTCTAAATTACGAGGCGTAATTAGCTATGTTGGCTGTAATTGGTCATAATTGACGACGCCTCGTAATTTAGATTCTGGTCAAGAGACGAGTTTGTTTTTTATGATTATTCTTTTTTATGATTATTTTTTAGGATTCTGTCTTTTTTTATGATTCCATTCTTTTTCCCCCTTCTTGATTAGTAAGCGTCTCAATTTTTGATGCCCATTTGGATTATTCATTCAAGCTACAGACCACTCCGAATAGCGAGCGTTATTTTATAACCACCCTGTACTTACAGAGAAAACCTGCGACTACAACGGTGAAAGCTACAAAATCGGCCAGATCATCACGACTGAGGACCCTTGCGAATCGTGCGTCTGCAACGAGGAGTGGACCGGAAGCCGGGGCAAAGGTTGCAGCAAAATCAACTGCCTAACCGGACTCTTTGCTTCAGAAATACGACAAGGATGTTTGCCGGTCTACAGGAAGAACACCTGCTGTGCCATCGATATTCATTGTGGTAATATTCGAGGTTTTTTATACAGGGTGAGGCAAACAAAAGTGGCCCCGGTCTAGAGATAAGAATACGACAGAAATGTTGCCAAGTCTAAAACCAATACAAAAACAGGTTTGCTAACTGAAGCTATTGATCGCTTCACTATTAAACCCAAACAAACGCTTGGCGACTTATTTGCCGGCAATACGGTTTTAGAAGCTAGTTGAAATGAAATATAAACATGGTTTGTAGAGCTGATCAAGAAAAGTTACCACTAGTGATTATTTTGGTCGTTATTTATCCTAGAGAATCGGACCTTTTTGTTTTTGGTAATACAAAACATTCTAAATTGATTGCAAGGCACCAAATTTGCATTATGGGACGTCTTCATAAATACAAACTAAAATCTGAACTCGCCACTAGTCTATGAGTAGCTCTAATGTGAAGCTAATCCGATCCAACCAATGCAAAAACAGGTTTCAGGCGGGTTCAAGAGTTTTTCTCGCCAAACATTTCAATATTGCTATCTCTAGACCGGGGCCACTTTTGTTTGCCTCCCCTGTATGACATGTAATTTATAGCTGGAGGTTATAGTTCATTCCCGATTCAAATGCAACAATTCTAGTGATTGCGATCATTTCAAACCAAATTTTATTATATTTGGACAAGCGGTTCAGGAGTTATGATCCAAACTAGATTTTCCGCCATTTTTCAAGATGACGGCTAAACGGGTCCGAACCCAGCCGACGCCCACATCAAAAAACGATTGTCTTGTTTCAGTGTACAAACCCTGTAAGTTTCATAATTGTTTCTCAAAAGGCGCGATTTGTCGCACTTGCTGCTGGAATATAACATTCGCCGTGCTAAAGCTTTGGTCGATCGTTATCAACCGTCACCCTCACATTACGTCACAGAAATATCAACGTATAGCGATATCGTATTTCAATTTTTCCAAAACTGTGTGTCGATCATGACAAACGCTAAGATTGCGATGCTTAGACTCCTCGGTGCCGGTTGATTGCAATGCTGTGTTAAGTCAATTCTCTCTAAAAAATGAATGATCAAAACCGACGAAACTTTCCTTAATTTTGACGATTCCGTTACTGGCAAATGCTCCGAGTTTTCGTTTCCTCAAAGTGAGGAAATTTGAATCGTCATTTTTATGAGGATTTGAATGTCGTCTAATCTAAAGAAATATGTCGTCATTTTTGAGCATGTGAGTACAAAAATAAGATTCAGTTTCCTCAAAATCAAGATACAGAATCGTCAAATCACGATCGTGAAATGAGGATTCGCGTTTACTAAAAAGTCACGTGATAGTTTGACGAAACATTCCTCAAAATTAACTAAATGAGGCTTGAGGATTCATGAATCGTCAAAAATGAAAGTGTTATTTCTGAGAGTGTAAGAATGTGACTGCTATCGTTTGTCCTAACTATTGCAGAATTTCTACCGATTTGTCTTGCCGTTGTGTTGTCCGTAATAAAAAGATGTCTCGCAATAAGGGAAGTTTCTTTAACGCAAAATAGTACAGGAACCCAGACTTTTCGGTGCCGGATAATTGTGTTGAGTTGAGTTGAGATGGGATGTTGCCGGATGTTGTGTTGAGTCAATTGGATCTTCCGCATGCGACGAGGGCGAAAATCGCACTTTTGGTTTTATTTGCGGTTTTCCGTCAAGTAGTGACAATGGTAAACGCTGCTGCAGTGCAATTCTGCAGTTAATGTAAGTTCTGCAGTGCAGTTCTGCAACTAATGTTTCCGCACTTCTAATTCACCTAAAATTGCCACTACTTGATTGACTACCGCAGGGAAAACCGTAAAAACTGTTTTTTACTTCCGTCACATATGTGAAAGAACTAATTGAATTAACATTACTATTGCAATCGTCTATCGCCGCAATTCCAGCGAACGCATGAAACGAGCCAGCAAAATATCAATCACAGTCGAATTTCAGTATTTATCGAAATTTATTTTTTAACTTTTGTCTAGCTAAATTTTATTCTTTATCTTGAAAATGTCGCCTTTATTTAAGTTTTTAAATGTTAAAAATGGTATTTCTCAAAAGAATTTCTTCCAAGATTCGTTTTTTTTTCAACATTTTATTGAAATAAGAAGTATGCAGGTGGAAATAGAACATTCTACATTTAACCGTTTGTTTAAAAATGCTTATTTTAGTCAAATGAAATCGTGAATATTTTTTTTCTATTATAAACTGTGAATTGGATTACAAACTTGTTTTCGTACTAAATTAAATCAGACATTAAATGTTGATATTTGCAATATCCGTTAAAGTATTTTATTATAAATTTATTTAAAATGCGTAAAATGTTTGGGAAAAAAGTGGCCTAACACTTTTCATAAAGACTTCCTGTTTATCGGATTCTTTCTATAGAGTTCATTGTCCAGAAATTCTAAAAGTTTTTAGAACAGAGAGAAGTTTTTATAGTCAACATGAAGTGTTTATATCGATAAAACTTTCTTTTCTCGCCTTATTTACTAAAAAGATAACATTCTTTTTTTTTACTCCATTGAACTACAAACCTTTTTTCGTAATATGCGTAAAAAGAGCAATTTTTTTTTGTTCTAAAACGTTAGTGATATTGGAATGTTTTTTTTTAACCTTAATAAAGATTCTTCATTGTATTTTGTAATTCACGTGAGAGTGTTTACACAAACAAAAATAGAAAACAGTGCTTTGATTGTTTTAAAATCGGAGCAGAAAAACAAAATCTGTGTTATTAAATCTTAAGATTTCTCGATGTACGTACATATTATATAAAACACAAATATCGTTATCTGGTACGTTTCTTTGACACCTTGTGATACACTGTAAAAAATAATGGTGCTACACTAATTGCCAACCTAAGTTGGGTAAATAGAAATATGCTATATAGAAGATCCTTCCGCGGATGCAAAGAATTGCATAAATTATTTGTGAATCCATCCAGAAAACATGTTTAGAACATTAATTTGTTTAAGGTCTAACATATTTGAATATTATTTGGGAAAATTTGGCACTTTTTAATCAGATTGAGAAGTTCATTTTGGTTGAATTGTATTAAGATCATTTTGTATGTAAATATTACCAAACAAGAGTTTCCAACTGACGGAAAAACCGCGCTTTTCCCTCTGCCTTTCCCTCTGCCTAATTTCTTTTGTTTTTATTTTCAGTTGTTGTTCATTTCGTCGTCTCTTTGCGTTGTGTAGTTCATTGTACTGTCTTCAGAAGAATAGTTTTATCTAAATAATAAAAAAATTCTCTAAGCACATTGAAGTTTATAGTAAAGCAAATAATAAAAAAACAACTTGTAACCTCTGTTAGTTTTAAGTGCTAACAGAGGTTATTTTTTAACCCAAATAATTTTGTAGTGTTACTGAATAATATGTAAATATTAAATTTGTAATAAAGCCAAAGTTTCCACAGAGAGTAAGTTAATAAGCAATAACAAAGTTATAGAGAGAAAAACATGTGCATTAGAAAAGTCATTATCTGTTTTGGTTAGTAATTATTGTCTAGTTCTACTAATTTAAAAGCAATGTGTTAATTTTTTTGTAAATTCTATCTAGAAACCCTAGACGATGAACTGTTTTATACCGATTGCTTTTAAAAATGGCACCAATTGATTTATCTACTATGAATGTTGCGACATTTTAGCAATTTTCATTCTAAAATTGAAAAATGTCCTTTTCCTGTGAACGGAGCAAATCTTTATGACATGAAAAAGCGGTGGAACTATAAACATACTACAATTTATTGTCAAAATTTTTCTTTTTAGAATAAATTTAAATATTTTTTCTCGTTTTCTCCCATAACCCGTTTTTAGTAAAGTTTTTTGAACAAACACTGCTGCTTTTTCAAACATGTTTATTTCCTTTACGTTTAAAAGATTTGTATAAACATTTTGGAATGTTTTGTTTTTAGTTTAAATATCTTGGGGAAACGTGATGAATGTTTTTATTTTACAAGAGTTTGGAGTTCTTACTTTAGTGCAAACAACTGTTTTCTAATATAATGTCAATAGAGGCTTGAGTCCACAGTTTTATACTTTTATTTACCTGACCTAATACTTAAATTTTTCAAATATATGTCGAACTATGTTTTTAGTTTAAGTAGTTAGTATATTCATAATTTAATTATTTAAAACTGATACGATATAAATGACAATATTGAATGGTGACTTCCAGTTTCTTACCAAGTTACCTGGCCTTTGGAGCTGCTGGGGTCAGGTTCGAATCCCTATCAGGCATGGATGTTTGTGACCGTCAATAAATGTTGTTATTTGTCTATGTGTTATTCCTTTCTTTGTGACTGTAAAAATTATTTCTGTGTCTGTCCCACTTGACGAAAGCTTATAAGCGGTTCTCTGAATAAGCAAACAAGCTGGAATATATGAATCGGTGAGTGCAGAAACAACGTCAGTCACAAATTTCAAATTTTTCAGGAGGGAGAAAAAATGTAATAACTCCTCCTTTATTTCTGCACTAAACACTCGAAACAAACGTCCTGTATTTACGGAACTACTTAATAGACTAACGTAGTTTTTGCAACCAACACGCATCTTGCCTTTCTACGCTTATTTTTATTGAAAACGAGTTTTCTGATTTTTTTGACTGAAGTGGTTTCTGCACTCACCGATTCATATATGTACCATACCATACCAAGTTACAAAAAAGATCGAATTTAGTGAATAATGCGATTCACTTTTATTATTGATTTATGCAGCATACGAATTGATAGATACAGCCTCCTCCCCCCACTTTAGTTTTTTGCGTTCACTAAAAGTCACCAATGAACAAAACCAGCTACCTAATATCATACTTTTCCCTATTATTATTATAGCATGTACATTAAAGCTAAAAATTGTCGGAAAGCACAATATATTTCTAATATTTCCCTACAAAAAATTTCAGCTTTCTGGAAAAAAAACTACTGCAGTTGACTTCATAATTACATCACAATTTGTCAAAAAGACGTATCTTCTCAATAAAAACAGATAAGTTCTCTGTCGAGAATAAAAAATTCTGTTTTGATCATTAAAGAAAATTTGAAATACATAAACTTCTGCTGTGGCCCTGATGTACATACACTCTTAAAGCAAATGAGCGATTTTAACTCAGTCTCAGTTAATGTTCACTCCTTTCTGTGTCGAAAATGCACTTGCCCAATAGGAGTGGATTTCACTCTTTTGTTTTGTTAAACCTCCGACAGGATCTCCACCACTGTCCCCTACGCTTTGAAATTTGAACTGCGGACAAATGACGCAGATGACACCAGAGCTTTCAATCATGAAAATTCGAACTATTTGAAAATACAAAGTTAGGTGTTGTAAAAAGTTAGGTGTACGTAAGTTGTATCAAATATATGTTCTTCTAATAAATATCATTCGTACAATCTTAAAACAAACGAGCGATTTTAAGGCGATTAGGAGTAATTTAGGGCGATTGCGAGCGATTTAGGAGTTAATTTCACTCCTTTCGGTGTCGAAAATGCACTTATCCTATAGGAGTGGATTTCACTCTTTTGTTTTAAGAGTGTCGTGGTCAACGCAACTGACTCATCGAACGAGGATTCTTATAAGGGTCATGGGTTCACCTTTTATTTTCAACGTACCCTGAGCTACAGAATGTATATTATTTGACAATATTTTGAGTATTCTTTTCTACTGGAAAATTCTGTAAACGTATTTTTTTCCGTAGCATTACGGATATTTTCTGTCAACTTTGCGGCCAGAAATTTTCTGTAACATAACAAAGATTTTTAAAGTGTAATTGTATCATTTATTTCAACACTAAATTTATAGTTATCCATTGAACTTTCAGACAGCGTTCAGGGATCAACACCAGTAACTGACCCTTCGAAAAATACTGGTAAGAATATATTCTCGTTAAATATTTTACTTTGTATACATCAAAATATCTTATTTCAATGTCTTAGTAACTAAAGCCTGCGATTTAAAATACGTAGTTTTTGCACAAAGTAATTTTATAATATGTATAAAAAAAATTTGCAAAGTTTTTACACGTTCTTTTATATATGTTAAACATTTTCTTACGGTATTCATTACTTAAAATTCAAATTTTAAAATACAGGTCATAAAAAATCTAAATAGGATTTTGCATTACATTCAATTCGTATATGCTTTTTTTTCGTGCTTCGAAAACTTTTCCTTTCCTTATTAAGAGCCAGTTTTTTTAAGAGTCAGGCTGGCTTGGATAGTTGACATTTTTGATTTTGCTGAAAATTAAAGAATACGTTCTTTATGAAAAACTAGTCGACACGTATATTTTTGTTTCTGCTAAAAAAAAATAAAGTTTTGGGGGGGGTCAAAGTTGAAGATCTTCCGTTTTTTTGAAGAAAAACGAACCAACTTACATATGGCAATACTTCTTGTGTCAAGAGTTAAAATTTTCAATGACAATTTTTTCGTGGTCTACTTGTTCTATAGTACATGTTAGGACATAAAAACTTATGGTTGACATTTGGCACAAATTTCCAGGGTCATTCAAAGTTATTGGAAAAAATGTCATTTTCCTGCAATTTCAACCTTTAATAATTTCGTGTGCCAACAGCGAACCAAATGTGTATATGATCTAATAAATACATACTAAAGAGAAGTACCCAAAAATAGCAAGTGATGGGCGGTGGCACTTTTGGTTACAGAAATATTTGACCTTAAACTTGCCGAAAATCCAAAAGTGCACGACTTTCGGAGTAATTTATTCCTTGTGCCAGCATTGGAAATGTACAAAATTAGCTGTAAAATAATTCGTACGCATTGCAGAAACAAAATCAATTCCCAAACCTATGGGTATTTGCTCCAATTTTATTTAAAGAGGCAAAATGTTGTGTTTGCTTCAAAGTTTGGAACTCCTTAACTCCTTGTATCAAAAGTAACCAGTAATAAAATTAGCTGGAAAAGAATCTTCATGGATTGTAGAAATAAAATAAATTCACCGAATTATGGTTATTTGCTTCAATTTTATTTAATGCGGCTCTAAACTTTGGAAAAAAACTCACAGATTTGTGTTTGCTGCAAAGTTTAGAGCTTCTTAACTGCTTGTGCCGAAAGTAAAAAGCTATCAAATTAGTTGTAAAACAATCCTTATGTATTGCAGAAAAAAATCCACAGACCTATGGGTTTTTGCTCCAATTTTATCTTGTGAGGCTCTAAACTTTGCAAAAGAACTCAAAATTTTGGAGAACTGAAACAAGCCCGCTTCATGTGAACATTTTTCAACATTTTTCACATACACTGGGCATGTTTCAGGCCATAAAATAGCAGGAAATTTTGAGTTCTTTTGCAAAGGTTAGAGCCCCATTAAATAAAATTGGACCAAATATCCATAAGTCTGTGAATTGATTTTATTTCTTCAATACATAAGGATTAGTTTCCAGCTAATTTTATAACTGGTTACTTTTGGCACTAGCGGTTAAGAAGCTCTAAACTTTGCAGCAAACACAAATCTTTGCGTTTTTCCAAAGTTTAGAGCCCCATTAAATAAAATTGAAGCAAATAACCATAATTCTGTGAATTTATTTTATTTCTACAGTACAAGAAGATTCTTTTCCAGCTAATTTTATTACTTGTTACTTTTGATACAAGGAGTTAAGGAGCTCCAAACTTTGAAGCAAACACAAAATTTTGCGTTTTTTTTTAAAGTTTAAAGCCTCATTAAATAAAATTGGAGCAAATACCCATTGGTTTGGGAATTGATTTTGTTACTGCAATGCGAACGGATTATTTTCCAGCTAATTTTGTACATTTCCAATGCTGGCACAAGGAAAAAATGACCTCGAAAGTCGTGCAATTTTGGATTTTCGGCAAGTTTAAGGTCAAATACTTCTGTAACCAAAAGTGCCACCGCCCATCACTTGCTATTTTTTGTGTACTTCTCTTTAGTATGTATTCATTAGATAATATACACATTTGGTTCGCTGTTGGCACAAGAAAATATTAAAGGTCGAAATTACAGAAAAATAACATTTTTTCCAATAACTTTGAATGATCCTGGAAATTTGTGCCAAATGTCAACCATAGGTTTTTATGTCCTAATATGTACTTTAGAACAAGTAGAACACGAAAAAATTGTCACTGAAAATTTTAACTCTTGACACAAAAAGTATTGTCATATGTAAGTTGGTTCGTTTTTCTTCAAAAAAACGGAAGATCTTCACCTTTGAGTCCCCCAAAACTTTAATACAAAATTTTTTTTAGCAAAAAAAAAATATACGTGTATAATAGTTTTCCATAAAGAACATATTCTGAAGTTTTCAGCAAAATTAAAAATGTCAACTATCCAAGCCTGCCTGTTTTGCCCGGTTTTTAAAAAAACTGGCTCTTAAGTGCTTAGTGCCCAATTGCATTATAAACTATGACTTGTATTAATTTTTGTCTACTACTCAATGTATTAATCTACAACTACCAATTAAATCAACTGTTAAAAACTTGGTACTTGGTTTCCACACTAATACTGGTACATAGTAGCTACAATTACTGCAGTAGGTGCAATATGGTGAAATGTTTAACCCTATTTTCGTCATTAGATTTAACCATTTTTCAGGTTTTGGAAACAAAACCCTGAGAAATTGTTTAACCGAATACAGAAAATAAGATGTAACATTTCACAACACAGTCTTTTCAGCTACTAGAAACCATATTTTTGGTGAAACCCGACACAAATTTTTAGCGGTATAAATAAACACCTTTTTAATTTTTACTTAGATGAGCTATGCCATTATCAAGAAAAGTTCTACGAAAAAGGCTCAAAGGTTTACCCCACGGAAGACTCCGGTATAGAATGCACTTGTAGAGTTCCACCCGATTTCACTTGTATACAAATGTAATACAAATGAGGAAGAGAAAATTGCCTCAACAATGGAAAACAACGAACAGCAAAATTTTGTTTGAAAATGAATTTATTGTAAACTTTAGTTAAAAAAAGTCTACAAGCAATAAATAACCAAATATTAAACTTGCGGCTTTATAAAACAAAATAAAAATTTGAGATTTGATTGCTTGTATGAAATAAATTGAACTTTTTTTTATAGTTTTCTCTTCTTGGAATTGTACTTTTGTAAAACTTGAGAAAAATTATAGGGTAAGGTGGGGTAAGTGGGCCCCTTTTTTGGTATAATTCGACTTTAGACCCTCTTACCACTGGATATAATCGGCCTAACAACTCATTTTTTTGTGGTCCGTGGAACTTTTTTATGGTTTTCTCTTCCGCAAGTCCGGCGAACGCGTGAAACGGGCCAGCAAATTATCAATCACAGTCGAAATTTCAGTATTTATCAAAATTTATTTTTTAAATTTTGTCTAGCTAAATTTTATCCTTTATCTTGAAAATGTTGCCTTTATTTAAGTTTTAAATGTTAAAGATGGTATTTCTCAAAAGAATTTCTTCCAAGATTCGTTTTTTTTTTCAACATTTTATTGAAATAAGAAGTATGCAGGTGGAAATAGAACCTTCTATATTTAACCGTTTGCTTAAAAATGCTTATTTTAGTCAAATGGAATCATGAATTTTTATTTTCCTATTATAAACTGTGAATTGGATTACAAACTCGTTTTCGATGAACGTCGAACAATGCTCTTTTTTAGACATATCCACGGAATCGAATTCAGTTCAAAAATCCAATTCAGAAACGAAAAAAACTTAATTTAATATATTTTATAACAAATTATATCAAATATAAAGTGTTGATATTTGCAATATCCTTTAAAGTATTTTATTAGATAGTTTATTTAAAATGTTTGGGAAGAAAAAGGGCAAAAAAAATTTCATAATATAATTAAAAAGAGAATCTACGGAATTTAATTCAGTTCAAAATCTAATTCAGAAACGAAAAAAATTAAATTAAATGTATTTTATAATAAATTAAATCAAAAATTAAATGTTGATATTTGAAATATCCTTTAAAGTATATAATTAGATATTTTATTTAAAATGTGTAAAAATGTTTGGGAAAAAAAGTGGCCTAAAACTTTTCATAAAGACTTCCTGTTTATCGGATTCTTTCTATAAAGTTCATTGTCCAGAAATTCTAAAAGTTCTTAGAACAGAGAGAAGTTTTTATAGTCAACAATTAAAGTGTTTATATCGATAAAACTTTCTTTTCTCACCATATTTACTAACAAGATAACATTCTTTTTTTTTTACTCCATTGAACTACAAACCTTTTTTCGTAATATGCGTAAAAAGAGCAATTTTTTTTTTTGTTCTAAAACGTTAGTGATATTGGAATGTTTTTTTTTTACCTTAGTAAAGATTCTTCATTGTATTTTGTAATTCACGTGAGAGTGTTTACACAAACAAAAATAGAAAACAGTGCTTTGATTCTTTTAAAATCGGAGCTGAAAAACAAAATCTGTGTTATTAAATCTTAAGATTTCTCGATGTACGTACATATTATATAAAACACAAATATCGTTATCTGGTACGTTTCTTTTGACACCTTGTGATACACTGTAAAAAATAATGGTGCTACACTAATTGCCAACCTAAGTTGGGTAAATAGAAATATGCTATGGAGAAGATCCTTCCGCGGATGCAAAGAATTGCATAAATTATTTGTGAATCCATCCAGAAAACATGTTTCGAACATTAATTTGTTTAAGGTCTAACATATTTGAATATTATTTGGGAAAATTTGGCACTTTTTAATCAGATTGAGAAGTTCATTTTGGTTGAATTGTATTAAGATCATTTTGTATGTAAATATTACCAAACAAGCGTTTCCAACTGACGGAAAAACCGCGCTTTTCCCTCTTCCTTTTCACTCTTTGTTTTTACCCAAGTTAGGTTGGCAAGGAGTGTAGATTCGAAAATAGACCCAGAATCCTGTAAATTTGTAGCTGTCACCTATATTTGGAGAGTTGATTTACCACTTTTGTGGTGCATCAAAGTTATGGTTTAACCACAAAATTGGTAAATCCACGATGCAAATAGTGGTGGCAGCTAGAAATGTACAGGATTCTGTTCTGCGGCAATCTAGCGCCACTATTTTTTTTACAGTGTATCACAAGATTCCGCTACAATCCACCTACAATATATTTTTTAACAGTGTAAAATGTGTATTTTAAATAGAAAAAACACTATTGCAAAATTACTATGGTATTCTTTGTCACTACAGCAGCGTTTAACAGTTTCATTACTTATTTGAAAACCGCTATTACGGTTTTCACTACCACCGCGTGTGAAAAATCCATTTGACTCAACATTGCCGCTGCGATCTTCCGTTATCGTAAATACGGCGAATATTACCGGAACCGTGAAAGGCGCCATATAAAGAAAAACACTTATTTTTTTATAAATTTACTAGAAAATTTTAATATTTTAATGTTTAGTTTCGAAAATGTGTTTTGGGGTTTGCCAAGAGAGCATCGCACATTTGAAATTTACATAATTGCTAATTTCGAGTTGCTTTAGTGACTGTTTAAACAAAAAAAAATAACGTTATTTCTGAAAGTACAAGTAAAATCTAAAAAATAATATATTAAACTTTGCTACATATTATGTCAAACAGCCAATCACAATTACTTTTTGCAATAAATAAACAATATGTTTCTTTTAAAAATTATTCGCTACTTCAGAACATGAACTTTTAAATCTTAAAGCCTCACAAATAAAAAAAAATCTTCACTTTCATACTATATTTTGTGACCAGTATTAAATTACATACACCAAATTCTACTTTAAAAAAAACTTTCGAATTGAACTATGTTTAGATCCAAGTGAACGAACTCTGAAACACGCTGAATATCTTTTTTTTTTTCAACCATAAAATAATATTCCATTTCAAAACTCTTCGGTAATAATATAATCCCAAAAGCGTTGCAAGTCCATCATTTTTTTTATTCAGTATGGATACGGCGACTCTACGTGTAATACTCGGAAAAGTGACGTATTGGGTCATTTAAGTTCTGCCAACCAATTTTTACTTTAAAAATATTTTTTACTTAGTTTAATTTATTGTTGGCACGATTTAATCGTCCAACAATAATCGCCACTTAATTAGGCAAAATTCACACTTTCAGTTCGGTGGGTCACAGCAAGGTCGAATTCCTAGACTCAGGTGTTCTTTTGGCTCAGGTGGTCGCATTCCTCCAAGTTATAACTCTGAGATTTTGACACTATTTTCACAATGGACTTTTGTGGGCCCTTGACGTTAAAATTCAGTCATGCGTGGGTGAAATTGATGGCTTGTGGGGGGAAGATGTTCCCAACACTTTGATAGCATAATAACGGACATGTTTCACATCATGAGGTCTACCAGTATTTCTTCGATTTTTGGTTCTCGAATTGCATTTGTTTTGGCGGCAATTTTATATAGAATTTCAATTTAAATTTTAAAAAAAAATTTAAAATGTGTATGTTTTCATCATAATTTCTTTTGTTTTTATTTTCAGTTGTTGTTCATTTCGTCGTCTCTTTGCGTTGTGTAGTTCATTGTACTGTCTTCAGAAGAATAGTTTTATCTAAATAATAAAAAAATTCTCTAAGCATATTGAAGTTTATAGTAAAGCAAATAATAAAAAAGCAACTTGTAACCTCTGTTAGTTTTAAGTGCTAACAGAGGTTATTTTTTAACCCAAATAATTTTGTAGTGTTACTGAATAATATGTAAATATTAAATTTGTAATAAAGCCAAAATTTCCACAGAGAGTAAGTTAATAAGCAATAACAAAGTTATAGAGAGAAAACATGTGCATTAGAAAAGTCATTATCTGTTTTGGTTAGTAATTATTGTCTAGTTTTACTATTTTAAAAGCAATGTGTTAATTTTTTTGTAAATTCTATCTAGAAACCCTAGACGATGAACTGTTTTATACCGATTGCTTTTAAAAATGGCACCAATTGATTTATCTACTATGAATGTTGCGACATTTTAGCAATTTTCATTCTAAAATTGAAAAATGTCCTTTTCCTGTGAACGGAGCAAATCTTTATGACATGAAAAAGCGGTGGAACTATAAACATACTACAATTTATTGTCAAAATTTTTCTTTTTAGAATAAATTTAAATATTTTTTCTCGTTTTCTCCCATAACCCGTTTTTAGTAAAGTTTTTTGAACAAACACTGCTGCTTTTTCAAACATGTTTATTTACTTTACGTTTAAAAGATTTGTATAAACATTTTAGAATGTTTTGTTTTTAGTTTAAATATCTTGGGGAAATGTGATGAATGTTTTTATTTTACAAGAGTTTGGAGTTCTTACTTTAGTGCAAACAACTGTTTCTAAATATAATGTCAATAGAGGCTTGAGTCCACAGTTTTATACTTTTATTTACCTGACCTAATACTTAAATTTTTCAAATATATGTCGAACTATGTTTTTAGTTTAAGTAGTTAGTATATTCATAATTTAATTATTAGTCCAGGCAACGAAGGCTGAAAAAAGGGTCTAGAGGGAAAGTTTTGGAACACAATTTTTGACTTCATAACTTTGTTTAGACTAGTTAGGAGGTAAACATATCAAAAGTCCCCGCCCCTAGCCCCTGTGCTAAAGGGGGGAGGGGGGGTTGAATGTCCCATTTTTCAGTTTTTCGCTTATATCTTAAAAACTATGCGTTCTAGCGATATAATTGTAATACACAAAATGAAAGCTGATTAAATTTGCTACAAGCTGCACCCCTCAAGTGTTTTAATATCTTGTATAGTTTTCGAGATATCCGCTCTTGAAAGTCGGTAATTTTGGAGAAAACACTTTTCCCCCCACATTTTTCTTCTTTTTTGACCGGATAACTCTTTTGGCCCTAGAGTGGAAGAAAATTTAATACTTTTCAATAATATATCTTATTTTACTATTTTATCTATTTTCCTTCAAATGTTAAAGCGGTTTCAGTGTTGAGTGAAGAGGGTACATGCAGTCCCATAGAGCTAATGCATAAGTTTTAAAATCGCAACTTTTGCAAAAGAATTTCTTTGCCATGTTATTCCATTTTCACAAGGTATTAGAATCATCATTACATCAATTTAACACAAAATCGAAAAGAAAATACCATCCGGTTATTTAATTATTAATTAATAAAGTTTTAAAATAGTGGCGCCATCTGCTGTATATGTTTGCCATTTTAAAATTTCAAAAATATATAATTAAATAACTAGATAATATTTTTGTTTCAAATTTGTTTCATTTCGATGTTATGTTGATTCCCGTACCTGGGCAAAAAGGGCTAACATGGCAAAGCAATACATCTGTTTAAGTTGTTATTCCAAAAGTAATGCATTAGCTCTATGGGACTGACAACACCTCCTATGTACCCTTATTCTATACGGAACGTCTAAATAACACTGATACTTATTTTGTAGGCACATTGTTACTTTAATATGTTATCTATTTAATTCATTCTTCAAACCCCAGTGGGAAAACAGTCAGATGCTATTACTGTTCTTCAGCTTCGGAGTCAATTTGAGGGACCCCATTGACGCTGTTCCAATGGTAAGTTTGGCATGCTCTGGGACCTTTGAGGCTTGCCATTTTTGCTGCTATACTTGAGCTGACACAGTCTTACTTGCATCATCTGAACATAATTTTCAGAACATCGCCAGGTGCTGCTGCTAGCTCACTGTGCACTGAGACCAGCAGAAGCGCTATCGAATCAAGAAGTCGGTTGATATCCTTTTCACTGAGGACACCAAGATAAACGTCAAACAAGATAATTTTCTGTCGAACAATTTATATAAAATAGTCTCATCAACATACTTAAGGTATAGCTTGAGGACAATTGGATGTAGGACCCTTCGAGCAGAAAGTGATGTGGACGTTCTGATAGTGGATACGGCATACGGCTGTTATAATGTCGGAAACAACACAGATACTTATTTTACAGGCACGTTGTTATACTTTAATATTTTGTGTCAACCTCACAGTCCTCTTGATGGCTACAGCTGATGCGCATAAGGACATCAGTTTCATAAAGCCTGGACGTGTTGGAAGACAAAGGATTTTTTATTCTCATCCCAAGATCTTCAGCAACTGGGTGTAGGACGTGCTATTTTTGTAAACACATTAGCTGGATGCGACACTACATCTTTCGTATATTGAAAAAGCAGGATCGCATTTGCGAAGTTGTGTACGAAGTCGTCAAAGGTTCAGAAAGCAGCAGCGGTCTTTTCATAACCTTCCTTAACCACCTATCAATTACAAAAGGCAGGCAATACCTGCATCTTGAAGTGTTATGGGGCTCCAACGAAACAGGCCTTCCCCAGGTATTTATTGAAATTCGGGGCCACCATCAAGCCTGATATATCGTCTTCTTCCCACCGAGGAAGCAGTAAAACAATATTTCCTCTGAATATTACACCAAGATGAGCTGTGGCTGGGAAATGACCTGCCTCCTCAGGTGTATGATTGGAAGATTGATAATAACTGCCTGATGGTCAAAGTACACAGTGAGTTAGCAGCAGCAACTGACGATATTCTGAAAATCGTTTTCTGCAGATACATGAAAGTCTGTGCCAGCTCAAACTGTAGCTGTAAAAAATCAAGTCTCAAATGTTCCTCAGAATGCCAAAATTCCCAGGGGACTAGCCTCAATTGGGTCTCTCAAGTTGACTCCGAAGATGAAGAAGAACAAGGGGATCATCTGACCGTTTTTCCTCTGGGGTTCGAGGAAAGAAATGAAATAGATAAAATATTAAAATAACAACGTGCCTATAAAATGAGTATCAGTGTTATTTAGACGTTCAGTATAAAATAAGTGTACATAAGAGGGATTGTCAGCCCATAGAGCTAATGCAATAGTTTTGGAATAACAACTTCCGCAGATGTAATGCTTTGCCATGTTAGCCCTTTTGCCCAGGTAAGGGAATCAACGTATTATTGAAATGACATAAATTCGAAACGAAAATGTTATTTAGTTATTTAATTATATAGTTTTGAAATTTAAAAAAGTCAAAAATATACAGCAGATGGCGCCACTATTTTAAAACTTTATTAATTAATAATTAAATAACCGGATGTTATTTTCTTTTCAATTTTGTGTTAAATTGATGTTATGATGATTCGAACACCTTGTGAAAATTGAATAACATGGCAAACCAATTCTTTTGCATAAGTTGCGATTTCAAAACTTATGCATTAGCTCTAGGGGACTGCCAGTACTCTCTTTCCTCAACACTGAAACCGCTTTAAAATTTGAAGGAAAATAGATAAAATAGTAAAATAAGATATATTATTGAAAAGAATTAAATTCTCTACCACTCTATGGCCAAAATTTAGTGTTACGGAGCATTATTGAAGAATTATCCTATCAAAAAAGAGGAAAAATGTGGGGGGAGAAGTGTTTTCTCCAAAACTACTGACTTTCAAGAGCGGATATCTCGAAAACTATACAAGATATTAAAACACTTGAGGGGTGCAGCTTGTAGCAAATTTAATCAGCTTTCATTTTGTGTATTACAACTATATCGCTAGAACGCATAGTTTTTGAGATATAAGCGAAAAACTGAAAAATGGGACATTCAACCCCCCCTCCCCCCTTTAGCACAGGGGCTAGGGGCGGGGACTTTTGATATGTTTACCTCCTAACTAGTCTAAACAAAATTATGAAGTCAAAAATTGTGTTCCAAAACTTTCCCTCTAGAATCCTTCTTTGCCTGGACTATATTTAAAACTGATATGATATAAATGACAATATTGAATGGTGACTTCCAGTTTCTTACCAAGTTACCTGGCCTTTGGAGCTGCTGGGGTCGGGTTCGAATCCCTATCAGGCATGGATGTTTGTGACCGTCAATAAATGTTGTTATTTGTCTATGTGTTATTCCTTTCTTTGTGACTGTAAAAATTATTTCTGTGTCTGTCCCACTTGACGAAAGCTTATAAGCGGTTCTCTGAATAAGCAAACAAGCTGGAATATATGAATCGGTGAGTGCAGAAACAACGTCAGTCACAAATTTCAAATTTTTCAGGAGGGAGAAAAAACGTAATAACTCCTCCTTTATTTCTGCACTAAACACTCAAAACAAACGTCCTGTATTTACGGAACTACTTAATAGACTAACGTAGTTTTTGCAACCAACACGCATCTTGCCTTTCTACGCTTATTTTTATTGAAAACGAGTTTTCGGATTTTTTTTGACTGAAGTGGCTTCTGCACTCACCGATTCATATATGTACCATACCATACCAAGTTACAAAAAAGATCGAATTTAGTGAATAATGCGATTCACTTTTATTATTGATTTATGCAGCATACGAATTGATAGATACAGCCTCCTCCCCCCACTTTAGTTTTTTGCGTTCACTAAAAGTCACCAATGAACAAAACCAGCTACCTAATATCATACTTTTCCCTATTATTATTATAGCATGTACATTAAAGCTAAAAATTGTTGGAAAGCACAATATATTTCTAATATTTCCCTACAAAAAATTTCTGCTTTCTGGAAAAAAAAACTACTGCAGATGACTTCATAATTACATCGCAATTTGTCAAAAAGACGTATCTTCTCAATAAAAACAGATAAGTTCTCTGTCGAGAATAAAAAATTCTGTTTTGATCATTAAAGAAAATTTGAAATACATAAACTTCTTCTGTGGCCCCGATGTACATACACTCTTAAAGCAAATAAGCGATTTTAACTCACTAATTTTCTTTTAGTCAAGAATTATTTCGACTTTTCCGGAGCAGGTCGCAGGATTCGAACTCACAAACTCAAGATTAGCTCGTCTTTCAACGAGAAGTAGCGCGCTTGTCCACGCGGTCATCGGGACATGCAGATCCTTTGCGTGTAAATAATGAGGTTAAAATCTTGATCGATATAAAGCTTTCGGATATGAAGTTTTAGAAATAATTTAACGCAATTTGTATGTATGTACTAAAATAAAAAAAACACGTTTTTCGGTTTCTCATCGTTGCGATATTGATTCGTTATAATATTTCGATGAAAAACACATTGATTGAATTTTCACCTTTGACCGATATCGAATCAGACTTTTATCTCTTAGTCTCGTACACTTTCAATTTACGGACGCGATCACCGGTTAGTTTTTGCTAAATCCGATTGCCGATCGAACAAATTTCGAGAAACAAAACAATGCAATAAGGGAAACTACGCATCTCTCAAAAAGATAGCCAGGTGGCGCTGTAAGCGTTACAACAATTTACTTAGTATTGCTTAGTATTTCTACAGTAGTTTCTTTAGGTTACAGATGATTTTCTAGTAAATGGTGAAAACCTGTTAAGTTACTAAGTAATCGTTAGTAAATTCAAGCCAAATTTTTTACAGTGTATAGTACATGTTAGGACATAAAAACTTATGGCTGACATTTGGCACAAATTTCCAGGGTCATTCAAAGCTATTGGAAAAAATGTCATTTTCCTGCAATTTCAACCTTTAATAATTTCGTGTGCCAACAGCAAACCAAATGTGTATATGATCTAATGAATACATATTAAAGAGAAGTACCCAAAAATAGCAAGTGATGGGTGGTGGCACTTTTGGTTACAGAAATATTTGAACTTAAACTTGCCGAAAATCCAAACGTGCACGACTTTCGGAGTAATTTATTCCTTGTGCCAGCATTGGAAATGTACAAAATTAGCTGTAAAATAATTCGTACGCATTGCAGAAACAAAATCAATTCCCAAACCTATGGGTATTTGCTCCAATTTTATTTAAAGAGGCAAAAAAAATGTTGTGTTTGCTTCAAAGTTTGGAACTCCTTAACTCCTTGTATCAAAAGTAACCAGTAATAAAATTAGCTGGAAAAGAATCTTCATGGATTGTAGAAATAAAATAAATTCACAGAATTATGGTTATTTGCTTCAATTTTATTTAATGCGGCTCTAAACTTTGGAAAAAACTCAGAGATTTGTGTTTGCTGCAAAGTTTAGAGCTTCTTAACTGCTTGTGCCAAAAGTAAAAAGCTATCAAATTAGTTGTAAAACAATCCTTATGTATTGCAGAAAAAAATCCACAGACCTATGGGTTTTTGCTCCAATTTTATCTTGCGAGGCTCTAAACTTTGCAAAAGAACTCAAAATTTTGGAGAACTGAAAAAAGCCCGCTTCATGTGAACATTTTTCAACATTTTTCACATACACTGGGCATGTTTCAGGCCATAAAATAGCAGGAAATTTTGAGTTCTTTTGCAAAGGTTAGAGCCTCATTAAATAAAATTGGACCAAATATCCATAAGTCTGTGAATTGATTTTACTTCTTCAATACATAAGGATTAGTTTCCAGCTAATTTTATAACTGGTTACTTTTGGCACTAGCAGTTAAGAAGCTCTAAACTTTGCAGCAAACACAAATCTGTGAGTTTTTTCCAAAGTTTAGAGCCGCATTAAATAAAATTGAAGCAAATAACCATAATTCTGTGAATTTATTTTATTTCTACAATCCATGAAGATTCTTTTCCAGCTAATTTTATTACTGGTTACTTTTGATACAAGGAGTTAACTAGCTCCAAACTTTGAAGCAAACACAAAATTTTGTGGGTTTTTTTTCAAAGTTTAAAGCCTCATTAAATAAAATTGCAGCAAATACCCATAGGTTTGTGAATTGATTTTGTTTCTGCAATGCGAACGGATTATTTTCCAGCTAATTTTGTACATTTCCAATGCTGGCACAAGGAATAAATGACCTCGAAAGTCGTGCAATTTTGGATTTTCGGCAAGTTTAAGGTCAAATATTTCTGTAACCAAAAGTGCCACCGCCCATCACTTGCTATTTTTGGGTACTTCTTCTTAGTATGTATTCATTAGATCATATACACACTTGGTTCGCTGTTGGCACAAGAAAATATTAAATGTCGAAATTGCAGAAAAATAAAAAATTTCCAATAACTTTGAATGACCCTGGAAATTTGTGCCAAGTGTCAACCATAAGTTTTTATGTCCTAATATGTACTATAGAACAAGTAGAACACGAAAAAATTGTCATTGAAATTTTTAACTCTTGACACAAGAAGTATTGCAATATGTAAGTAGGTTCGTTTTTCTTCAAAAAACGGAAGATCTTCAACTTTGACCCCCCAAAACTTTAATACTAAATTTTTTTTAGCAAAAACAAAAATATACATGTCTAATAGTTTTCCATGAAGAACATATTCTGAAGTTTTCAGCAAAACTAAAAATGTCAACTATCCAAGCCTGCCTGTTTGCCCGGTTTTTAAAAAAAAACTGGCTCTCAAGTGCTAAGCGCCGAATTGCATTATAAACTATGACTTGTATTAATTTTTGTCTACTACTCAATGTATTAATCTACAACTACCAATTAAATCAACTGTTAAAAACTTGGTACTTGGTTTCCACACTAATACTGGTTCATGGTAGCTACAATGACTGCAGTAGGTGCAATATGGTGAAATGTTTAACCCTATTTTCGTCATTAGATTTAACCATTTTTCAGGTTTTGGAAACAAAACCCTGAGAAATTGTTTAAACGAATACAGAAAATAAGATGTAACATTTCACAACACAGTCTTTTCAGCTACTAGAAACCATATTTTTGGTGAAACCCAACACAAATTTTTAGCAGTGTAAATAAACACCTTTTTAATTTTTACTTAGATGAGCTATGCCATTATCAAGAAAAGTTCTACGAAAAAGGCTCGAAGGTTTACCCCACGGAAGACTCCGGTATAGAATGCACTTGTAGAGTTCCACCCGATTTCACTTGTATACAAATGTAATACAAATGAGGAAGAGAAAAGTGCCTCAACAATGGAAAACAACGAACAGCAAAATTTTGTTTGAAAATGAATTTATTGTAAACTTTAGTTAAAAAAAAAGTCTACAATCAATAAATAACCAAATATCAAACTTGCGGCTTTATAAAACAAAATTAAAATTTGAGATTTGATTGCTTGTATGAAATAAATTGAACTTTTTTTTATAGTTTTCTCTTCTTGGAATTGTACTTTTGTAAAACTTTAGAAAAATTATAGGGTAAGGTGGGGTAAGTGGGCCCCCTTTTTGGTATAATTCGACTTTCTCTTACCACTGGATATAATCGGCCTCATTTTTTTGTGGTCCGTGGAACTTTTTTATGGTTTTCTCTTCCGCAAGTCCGGCGAACGCGTGAAACGGGCCAGCAAATTATCAATCACAGTCGAAATTTCAGTATTTATCAAAATTTATTTTTTAAATTTTGTCCTAGCTAAATTTTATCCTTTATCTTGAAAATGTTGCCTCTATTTAAGTTTTTAAATGTTAAAGATGGTATTTCTCAAAAGAATTTCTTCCAAGATTCGGTTTTTTTTTCAACATTTTATTGAAATAAGAAGTATGCAGGTGGAAATAGAACCTTCTATATTTAACCGTTTGCTTAAAAATGCTTATTTTAGTCAAATGGAATCATGAATTTTTATTTTCCTATTATAAACTGTGAATTGGATTACAAACTCGTTTTCGATGAACGTCGAACAATGCTCTTTTTAGACATATCCACGGAATCGAATTCAGTTCAAAAATCCAATTCAGAAACGAAAAAAACTTAATTTAATATATTTTATAACAAATTATATCAAATATAAAGTGTTGATATTTGCAATATCCTTTAAAGTATTTTATTAGATATTTTATTTAAAATGTTTGCAAAGAAAAGGGGCAAAAAAAAATTCATAATATAATTAAAAAGAGAATCTACGGAATTTAATTCAGTTAAAAAATCTAATTCAGAAACGAAAAAAATTAAATTAAATGTATTTTATAATAAATTAAATCAAAAATTAAATGTTGATATTTGAAATATCCTTTAAAGTATATAATTAGATATTTTATTTAAAATGTGTAAAAATGTTTGGGAAAAAAGTGGCCTAAAACTTTTCATAAAGACTTTCTGTTTATCGGATTCTTTCTATAAAGTTCATTGTCCAGAAATTCTAAAAGTTCTTAGAACAGAGAGAAGTTTTTATAGTCAACAATTAAAGTGTTTATATCGATAAAACTTTCTTTTCTCACCATATTTACTAACAAGATAACATTCTTTCTTTTTTACTCCATTGAACTACAAACCTTTTTTCGTAATATGCGTAAAAAGAGCAATTTTTTTTTGTTCTAAAACGTTAGTGATAATGGAATGTTTTTGTTTTTTTTAGCTTAATAAAGATTCTTCATTGTATTTTGTAATTCGCGTGAGAGTGTTTACACAAACAAAAATAGAAAACAGTGCTTTGATTCTTTTAAAATCGGAGCTGAAAAACAAAATCTGTGCTACTAAATCTTAAGATTTCTCGATGTACATATTATATAAAACACAAATATCGTTATCTGATACGTTTCTTTTGACACCTTGTGATACACTGTAAAAAATAATGGTGCTACACTCCTTGCCAACCTAAGTTGGGTAAATAGAAATATGCTATGGAGAAGATTCTTCCGCGGATGCAAAGAATTGCATAAATTATTTGTGAATCCATCCAGAAAACATGTTTAGAACATTAATTTGTTTAAGGTCTAACATATTTGAATATTATTTGAGAAAATTTGGCATTTTTAAATCAGAATGAAAAAATCACTTTGGTTGAATTGTATAAAGATCATTTTGTATGTAAATATTACCTTACAAGAGTTTCCAACTGACGGACCAACCGCGCTTTTCCCTCTGCTTTTTTACTATTTGTTTTTACCCAAGTTAGGTTGTCAAGGAGTGTAGATTGACCCAGAATCCTGTAACTTTGTAGCTGTCACCTCTATTTGGAAAGTTGATTTACCACTTTTGTGGCGTATCAAAGTTGTGGTTTAACCACAAAATTGGTAAATCCACGAAGCAAATAGTGGTGGCAGCTAGAAATGTACAGGATTCTGGGGCAATCTAGCACCATTATTTTTTTACAGTGTATCACAGGATTCCGTCACAATCCACCGACAATATACTTTTAACAGTGTAAAATGTGTATTTTAAATAAAAAAAATACTATTTCAAAAATACTATGGTATTTGTCACTACAGCAGCGTTTAACAGTTTTATTACTTATTTGAAAACCGCTATTACGGTTTTCACTACCACCGCGTGTGAAAAATCCATTTGACTCAACATTGCCGCTGCGATCATCCGTTACCGTAAATACGGCGAATATTACCGGAACCGTGAAAGGCGCCATATAAAGAAAAACACTTAGTTTTTATAAGCTTACTAGAAAATTTTAATATTTTAACGTTTAGCTTCTAAAATGTGTTTTGGGGCTTGCCAAGAGAGCATCGCACATTTGAAATTTACATAATTGATAATTTCGAGTTGCTTTAGTGACTGTTTAAAAAAATAATAATGTTATTTCTGAAAGTACAAGTAAAATCTAAAAAATAATATATTAAACTTTGCTACATATTATGTCAAACAGCCAATCACAATTACTTTTTGCAATAAATAAACAATATGTTTCTTTTAAAAATTATTCGCTACTTCAGAACATGAACTTTTAAATCTTAAAGCCTCACAAATAAAAAAAAATCTTCACTTTCATACTATATTTCGTGACCAGTATTAAATTACATACACCAAATTCTACTTTAAAAAAAACTTTCGAATTGAACTATGTTTAGATCCAAGTGAACGAACTCTGAAACACGCTGAATATCTTTTTTTTTTCAACCATAAAATAATATTCCATTTCAAAACTCTTCGGTAATAATATAATCCAAGCAAAAACCTCTCTGTAAAAGAAGGCCAAGTTCTTAAAAAAAATTTGGCCTGGCCTTAAAAAGAAGTGAAATCCTGAAAAAGGTACCAAGTTCATTAAAAGTTACTGATGTGGTATTAAACACCAAAACATTTTAGTCTTTGATCATTCTTATGTTTACCACATTCAAGCAAACTCGCACTTGCGTTTGTGTAACTTGGCCATTACGCATTGTGAAAATTTTGTTGAACCTTTTGCACTAGGGATGGGTGTAACCAATAAATTATTGAACATTGAAATGAAAGTATTTCTGTATGTATAGTTAATTAGTGTTTCAAGCCACACAAAAAAAGAGGCCTTGCAGAAAAAAAGTTATTTTTATAAGCTCTGTTTTCGGCCTAGTGATCAAACAGAGTAATCTTGGCCTTCTCTTTTTTCTTCGAAAAAAATTTTCAATGAATATTTGAACATTGATATAGCTTCTTTTCAGTATTAGTATTTTACACGTTCTTTTTTATAAATGTCGAAAACGAATTTTTAAACTACCGTTATATTGAACTTGTGATAAAATAGTTACTACTTTTAGTGATGGTCGCAATATCGTGGGACCGTTGGAATCGAGTTGTACAGTAATGAATAATCATGTATCATAATACCTTTAATGGCTTGTTTATTTTTATTCAAAAATGCATAATGGCCAAGTTACACAAACGCAAGTGCGAGTTTGCTTGAATGTGGTAAACATAAGAATGATCAAAGACTAAAATGTTTTGGTGTTTAATACCACATCAGTAACTTTTAATGAACTTGGTACCTTTTTCAGGATTTCACTTCTTTTTAAGGCCAGGCCAAAATTTTTTTTAAGAACTTGGCCTTCTTTTACTGAGAGGTTTTTGCTTGGATTTTACTTCTTTTTGTAGGTATACTAAATAAAATAATTTTAATAAGTTCGTAAATAAAAAACATTTTATTTTTAAATATGACACTTTCAATTGTTTTATAAATATTAACTTTTTTAGAGGACAATCCACGTGTTTAAGTAAACATGATATATAAAATAAAAACTATATTTGATGAATGTTCATACATTTTTTAAAAATTATGTACTGTTTCATTTTACTGCTCATTCTGTACTCCTTGTTGACGTAAGTACATTTTATACCTATGTTAAATAAATTATCACTACTTAAAATTATGGGTACTTCATCAATAATGAACAAAACAACGTCTTGTAGGTCGCATCTTAGAACTTTTTACTCGTTTAGTTGGCTCCTAAAGTAAAAAAAAATAGTTGTCCACATAAACTTTTGCGACGCGCTGTATACGGCCTAATGGTCATTTTGTGATCGAAATGACTTATATGACCTTTGGCGAAAACAATTGTTGTTGATCCCAATAACAGTCTGAAACCCGAATAGTTGCTTTTATACAAATTTCCATAGCGTAATATAAGTTCCAATTATTATCAATATAACTTCATGATTTGTGTGTTTGGACTCTGGTATCTATTTTCTTTTATTTTAAATAATAGAGAAGAATTGATTAACCCTTGTGTCGCTCTAGTGCGATGTTATTCCAACTAAAACAAAACAAAAAGAATCATTTGCCTATTGTAAATCATTGATTCCAGCCATTGCTCATGCGTATATATAGACCTTTAGCGATGTAACTCCTCCTACAACCATAACTCATTATTAAACATGGAGCTGGTTGCCAGCTCAGGTGTTGCACTTGAAAACCCTTAAACTTAATCAAAATGATGATTGAAACTTTCCATTAGTAATATCGTGTGCTAAATTCCACACTTGAAAAACCTTTCTCATATCATCTGAAGGTAAATAGCTATTTGAATTGTTGGCGATTCAAGTAATCGCCGCTGGCATATCGGCGTATGAGAGGATAGCAGTACTGCTTTTGAAAAAAGGCGCCAAGCTATTTAAGACTAAACCCGTACTAAATATTCGATTTTCGGATTTTTTATGTTGGTTGCATGACAAAATCTACCAGTGTTCCAATTTTCGGGATTCTAGAGCAAGTGGGTGTCATAGAATATTTTGATGATCGGTGAGTGAGTGAGTGAGTGAGCCCCGAAAATGGTCCTTTTCCAATTCAATTTTCTCGGAGATAAAAAGAGATAGAAGGCTGATTTTTTTTATACTCTTCATCAAGCCTCTATTGACCAATAAAAGTTTCTAAACTCATTTCTGTGATGCATAGAACCGGAGAACTGAGGGGTCCGAAAACACGTCGAACCCCTTCCAGAAAAGGTTGGGTAGTGCGCTGAACTTGGCGGTTGCACTACCGTGCAACCAGATCCTGTAGAATTACATATAAAAAAATTATACTCATTTATTGAGTAGTTAAAAAATGACATGAAAGATCAAACTATGCTTTGTTGTATCTTCTTTGCACATTTTCAAGACTCCTGTGACCCCTTAAAGCATTTGGCACCTGAATTTTCATGACAGGCTTTGAACGAATATATTGTCTTATAGTTTCTCTATAATTACCCATTGATGACAACTTTGATTATGCCATTAAATCCATCATTTCCAAATAAAAACTTAAGCTTTAAGAATTTAGATTATTTTTCATGTATAATTTAAATTGCCCTACATTAATTGTTCGGAATTATGGTATTCGTATGTCTTAGATTTTATTTCGATAATACATGCTTAACCCTTTCAGTCCCAATGACAATGGAGGGACTGACTGTCCCTCATAGTAAATGCATTAGTTTAGAGATCACAACTTTTGCAAAAGTATTGCTTTGCCATGTCAGTCCTTTTTGCCCAAGTATGGGAATTAACATAGCATCGTAACGAAATTCAAAACGAAAATGTTATCTAGTTCTTTGATTTTAGATTTTTGAAGTTTTACAATACTCCAAATGCCCAGCAGATGACGGCACTATTTTAAAACTGTATCAATTAATAATTAAATAACCGGATGCTATTTTCGTTACAATTTCGCTTTAGATTGATGTTATGATGATTCTCGTACCTATTGAATATGTGATAACATGGCAAAACAATTATTTAGCAAAAGTTGTTATTTCAAAACTAATACATCAGGATTCTTCAAAAACAAAACACTTTAAAAATTAAAATATCTAAAATTTTAAAAAAAACTTCAAAATTATTTTTTTAAACAAATATAAAATCTTGTTATTTGTAAATTACAGCAAAAAAACAGCTTCATGGTGAACCAAATATTTTTGCTCGTCAACTATTTCGCGCATACATATAACACATTTATAAGGCCTGTTCCTTAATAAAACCATAGTATATAGCACTGGATCAACAGAATGGAAAATTGTATTATTTTAGCAGTCAAATAACAATGGACTTTTCAAAACAATGTAAAAAAAAATTAATAGTAGTTTTCAAATTTCAACAATAAATAATGGGATCGAGTACATTTGAAAAATCATTGTTGCAGATCAAATGAACCACACAAAAAACCTTTCTCGTCCCATTTGAGCATTTGACTGCTGAGCTTAATACTGACGGTAACAAATATATATATTTTTTGTGATTTTATTGAAAGAAAAACATCGTTAATTTCATATAGCTTGGAGTAATCAAATCCAAAGCAATCTTCCAACAAAAGGAAAACTTAACAGCTATCTCTACCTGAATTCGTTGCACTAAAAAGCAGGGCAGCTAAATCCTGCACACGAATTTTAGATCATTTGAAAAAAAATAACCATACTATTAAACAATGGGCTGCTTTGGATGCTTCACCTGGTGCTATAAGCACTTGTAAGTATTTTCTTTTCCCTGTTATTATAAATGAAATAGATGCTTTCAATGCTAATTTTAATAAGTAAGCGCTTCTTAAACATATAATTTTAGAGTTTGTCATTTAAAACTAGATACCAAATGATAAAATTTTAGGATATCAAAAACAATTTACATTCAAAAAGCCTTATGCTGAATCAGTTGCAGTTTAGTTTTTATAGCGAGTGTGAAAAATAAAGTTTGGATATATATGCGATTAAACGCAGGAGCACATGAGATAGTGGTAGAGTAATGCAATACATCCTTAATAAAACATTATTAAATAAAAAACATGTATTCAACTAATTTCAAATGTGATTGTCATGTGTATGAATTCGGGATAAGGATTTTACTTCTAATTTCACTTAATCTTTTTCTCCATGTGTGTGAGACCATACATCATCAACCACAAAAAACGATAAACTAATCTTGCAAATAGACGAAACTGGTTTCAAAGTATTCAAAATCAAGATAACATTTTAATTTTTTAATAGTTCCTCGAAATTAATGGGAAAACTTGTTCTACAATGACCCAGAACAAAATATGATCTTTAGTTTGGGTCTGGGACATAATCTCGACAGCCAAAATCCCGACAACCAAAAATTAATAGTTAAAATGCTCTTAATTAGGCATAACGTCAGTAATTTTTTGATTTGTCGATATTTTTGAACCTCGAGAGATAATGTCTCATCGGAATTACCCCTGTCGGTCTTATGTCTTGTTGGGTTACGTCCAATTACATAAATGTTCCTGGAATTATTTTTTGAAGAGATGATTTAATAATTGTTTCCTAATGAAAAAGTAAATTATGAGTTCAAATGCATTGTTTATAAAATTTTACAATTTAAGGTTATTTTAGGAAAGACTGATGCATAAACTATGGAAGGAGCCATGACTAACGATTGGGGGGCTATAATACGCAAGTTCAACCGGACGTGTCTAACTCGCATTTTTCTTCCCTAGGTGGCCCCCCGAACGTCGCCGACAAAAAGCGGCACAAATTCGCCGCGAAGCCTTTGTGGCTTCACTGTGGCGACAAGTGGACATGGACAGATGGGTCTGCAGCACTAAGCTATGCAGAATGCCGGAGCCTCACTACAACATGGCCCGCACCTCCAGAGTGACTGTCTAAAGCAAGTCAGTCCCAAAAAGAGTTCGCCATAGACAGTCTAACGAACTCAAGCAAAGATCTGTCTGAAAAGACTGTCCACTAGCCAAGCATAAAAATTGCAGTCGCCTGGTGCTATATGCACTTGTGAGTATTTTTCTTTTTCTTGTTATTATAAATGAAATATATGCTTTCAACTAATTTTAATAAGAAAACGCTTCTAAAACATATACTTTTAGAGTTTATGTCAGTTAAAACTATCGACCTAAAAATAACGTTTAACAATTTACATTCAAAAAGCCTTATGCTGAATCAGTTGTAGTTTAGTTTTCATTGCGAGTATCAAAATGTGAGTGTGAAAAATAAAGTTTGGATATATATGATTAAACACATGAGATAGTGGTAGAGTAATGCAATACATCCTAAATAAAACATTATTAAATAAAAAAAAACACGTATTCAACTAATTTCAAATGTGATTGTCATTCGGGATATGGATTTTACTTCTAATTTCACTTAATCTCTTTCTTCATGTGTGTGAGACCATACAACATTAACCCAAAAAAAAAAAACCGCTACTCATAATCTATAGAGCCGCAATCCTGACGGCCCAGAATCCCGACAATCAAAATTTAATAGTTAAAATGCTCTTAATTAGGCATAACGTCATTAATTTGTTCAATTTGTCGAGATTTTAGAACCTCAAGTGCTCATGTCATTATCAGAATTATCCTTGTAGGTCTTATATCCTGTCGGGTTATGTCGAATTAAACATAAATGTTCCTTGAATTGGTGATTCAGACGCTCACTGTAAGGAAACTTGCATGTTAACGAAATCCCGGCAGAAGATGAGCAAATGTGGAACTAAAATTTTATTGACTTTAAATAAAGCTCTTTAAATTCTAAAAGTTTTCTATTTTAAATAATGTGTTTATTTTATGTTGTGTTGCAAAATCTCAAGGTGTACACTGTAAAAAATTTGGCTTGAATTTACTAACGATTACTTAGTAACTTTACAGGAAAACACCATTTACTAGAAAATCATCTGTAACCTAAAGAAACTACTGTAGCAATACTAAGAAATACTAAGTAAATTGATGTAACGCTTACAGCGCCACCTGGCTATCTTTTTGAGATATGCGTAGTTTCCCTTGTTGGATTGTTTTGTTTCTCGAAATTTGTTCGATCGGCCATCGGATTTAGCAAAAACTAACCGGTGATCGCGTACGTAAATTGAAAATGTACGAGACTAAGAGATAAAAGTCTGATTCGATATCGGTCAAAGGTGAAAATTCAATCAATGTACGTTTCATCGAAAAATTAGGACTAATCGATATCACAACGATGAGAAACCGAAAAACGTGTTTTTTTTTTTATTTTAGCACATACATACAAATTGCGTTAAATTATTTCTAAAACTTCAAATCCGAAAGCTTTATATCGATCAAGATTTCAACCTCATTATTTACACGCAAAGGATCTGCATGTCCCGATGACCGCGTGGCATTACGTGCTACTTCTCGTTGAAACATGAGCGAGCTAATCTTGAGGTTGCGAGTTCAAATCCTGCGACCTGCTCCGGAAAAGTCGAAATAATACTTGACTGAAAGAAAATTAGTGGCGCCCTCTTGTTTAACATTTTTGAAACTGCTAGTTACTAACTTTTTCCTAGTAAAGATACTACATAAGTGGATGTATTGATTACTAGAATATATCTTGTAACGTTTACTGAAGTTTTTATAGTATGCTCGCAATTTAAATGATTGTATTGGATACTAAGCTTTAATTAGTAATATATACACATATTTCTTATGTAACATTACTAAAAAAACTTATGGAAGCTGAGTTTCCTAGAGAATTCTTAGTAACCTTACAGATTTTTTTTTTAGAGTGTAGAAAGGCGACACTTTAAATCTACCAAATCTGTAGTTGTCACCTTCCAAACGGTCGCCTGGAAACGACAAAAGTGCGGTTGTTTTTTGAAGAGATAACTTAAAATTCGCTTCCTAATGAAAAAAGTAAATTATGAGTACAAATTTATTGTTATTAAATTTTAAAATTCAAGGTTATTGTAGAATAGACTGATGCATGAACTATAGTAGAAGCCATGTCTAATGATTGTGTGTGAGTGGGGGGGGTATAATACGCAAGTTTAACCGCACGTTACTAACTCACATTTTTTCTTCAATAGGATAGGTGGCCCCCCGAACGTCACCGGCAAAAAGCACCACAACTTCATCGCGAAGCCTCCGCAGCTTCACTGCGGCGACAAGTGAAGAGACCAACTTTCGTCCCATTACCGGTAACATAATCGACACTAATTCGCGAATAGAGGCAGGAGGAAACAGTGCTGTTATGAATGCTGGAACCTCCAGTGCTACAGTAAATGCTAGACCCTACAGTGCTCCGATAAGTGCCGGACACTCCAGTGCTATGATAAGTGCCGGACACTCCAGTGCTATGATAAGTGCCGGACACTCCAGTGCTATGATAAGTGCCGAACACTACAGTGCTATGATAAGTGACGGACACTCCAGTGCTATGATAAGTGACGGACACTCCAGTGCTATGATAAGTGCCAGACACTCCAGTGCTATGATAAGTGCCGGACACTCCAGTGCTATGATAAGTGACGGACACTCCAGTGCTATGATAAGTGCCGACCACTCCAGTGCTATGATAAGTGACGGACACTCCAGTGCTATGATAAGTGACGGACACTTCAATGCTATGATAAGAGCCAGACACTCTAGTGCTATGATAAGTGCCGGACACTCCAGTGCTATGATGAGTGCCGGACACTACAGTGCTATGATAAGTGCCAGACACTCCAGTGCTATGATAAGTGACGGGCACTCCAGTGCTCCGATAAGTGCCGGACACTCCAGTGCTATGATAAGTGACGGACACTCCAGTGCTATGATAAGTGACGGACACTCCAGTGCTATGATAAGTGACGGACACTCCAGTGCTATGATAAGTGACGGACACTCCAGTGCTATGACAAGTGCCAGACACTCCAGTGCTATGATAAGTGACGGGCACTAAAGTGCTCCGATAAGTGCCGGACACTCCAGTGCTATGATAAGTGACGGACACTCCAGTGCTATGATAAGTGCCGAACACTCCAGTGCTATGATAAGTGACGGACACTCCAGTGCTATGATAAGTGACGGACACTCCAGTGCTATGATAAGTGCCGGACACTCCAGTGCTATGATAAGTGACGGACACTCCAGTGCTATGATAAGTGCCGAACACTCCAGTGCTATGATAAGTGACGGACACTCCAGTGCTATGATAAGTGACGGACACTTCAATGCTATGATAAGAGCCAGACACTCCAGTGCTATGATAAGTGCCGGACACTCCAGTGCTATGATGAGTGCCGGACACTCCAGTGCTATGATAAGTGCCAGACACTCCAGTGCTATGATAAGTGACGGGCACTCCAGTGCTCCGATAAGTGACGGACACTCCAGTGCTATGATAAGTGACGGACACTCCAGTGCTATGATAAGTGACGGACACTCCAGTGCTATGATAAGTGACGGACACTCCAGTGCTATGATAAGTGCCGAACACTCCAGTGTTATGATAAGTGACGGACACTCCAGTGCTATGATAAGTGACGGACACTCCAATGCTATGATAAGAGCCAGACACTCCAGTGCTATGATAAGTGCCGGACACTCCAGTGCTATGATAAGTGCCGGACACTTCAGTGCTATGATAAGTGACGGACACTCCAGTGCTAAAAAGAATGTGAAAGGTTCAATGAAGACGATATTCACAGTGCACGGCAGACAAGATAAATGTGGAACCAAGTAATAATTTATAAAGGATACTATCAGCAAATTATACTTGGTAATGTCTATGTACTCTTGTTTAATGATTTGAAATAAACGATGTCTTAAGATTCTGAATTCCTTATTTAAAATTTTCCCCAAATGGATGAAGTTTTGTAACTTTTGTCATATCTATAATAATAAAAGAATCTGTTAGTCTGTCTGTGGATAATAAAAACAGACTTATACTGCACTCAGAAATTTTAAATAATTCCCTGTATTCTCTGAAATTTTGAGTTTTGCCTTTGAAAAATTGAGGTGTGTTTACGAAAAAAAGTTATTTGTAATTTCTCTATTCTTAAATAATTCTGTTTTTAAAATATGAATAATTGTTTATAAGGAAATAAAGTCGATTATAATGTTTGTAGCAAGTTAAATATTTGAATTTATTTAAATATTAATAAAAATAGTAAACTTCTAAAAAGAAAAACACAGAAAATAATATTTGAAATGACATTTAATTCTACGACTCAGTTAAAAAAAATAAAATGGATTAAGAACATCAAATATATGTTTATTATATTTAAAAACAAAACTGTCTAAAATATATTTAAAAAATTATTCCTTTGAACTTACTAAATTACCAGCAAAAATTATTCGATTTTAAATATATGAATCCATTTTAGTTTTTAAAGAAACTCCTAATATAAATGCAGTAAAAAATATAATGACATGAGATGACGAATCGTTATTCGGGATTACTCATTTAAAATCAAAGGTTCTTTTGATGAAAAAGTTGGAAAAAAATATCCATTTCATGAATTAGTGTTTTTTTCATTATTGTTAAGATGATAGAAAAAGTAAAGATTTCAAAATTTTAGTCTTTAATAATGTCGTTTAATTGGAAGAAGAAAAAGGACGAATGGTGTTTCTTCATTTAACATCAAGGATTTTATTGAAATAAATCGTGATCTAAGTAATCACTACACAATCATTTTCATTATTGTTAATTTAATAAAAAAAGTAAAGTCTTTTAAAATTTTAAATTCTAATAATATCTTTAAATTAAACCCTGGGTGTTTTTCTTCTCGGGTGGTAGACTTCAGTTAGTGTTGGGCAAATTTTAATAGCAAGAACAATTAAAGATTTACAATTAATTGTTTGGCAAATGTAAACACAAAAAGTAACATTTATTCAATTGTAATTGTGGAAAATTACACTTAACAGTTATTGTTAACTGTAGTAGTAACAATTATTTTTAATTGTTTTGTTAATTTTAGTTAAAAAATAACAATTAATCACTTTTAATTCGTCTTAAGTATAAGACTTACCAACATAATTTTCCTAAATCTTTACTAAGTTAATTTTTAAACATAAAAATAATTGTTAAATTTAATTATTTTATAAAACAACTAAAAAAAGTTCATTGCAAAAATTTTAATTGTGAGTTACATTTGACAAGCGTTAATCGAATTAATTTAATTGAGAAGTGCAAATAAATTTTCAATTGCGATTAATTAAATTGTAACTAATTTAATTGCGATTACTTTTTTAATCAATTCACAAGAAGTGACAAATTAATTGATTAATGCCTAACACTGACTTCAGAATATAGAGTTATGACCTAAGCCAGTGCTATAAACACCCAATAACAGTAACCTTTTGAGAAAGCTTACTAGAATTCTTAAATTTTCGGGAAATAATAGCATCCAAGCAAAAACATCTCAGTAAAAGAAGGCCAAGTTCTTAAAAAAATATGGCCTGGCCTTAAAAAGAAGTGAACTCCTGAAAAAGTACCAAGTTCATTAAAAGTTACTGATGTGGTATTGAACACCAAAACATTTTAGTCTTTGATCATTCTTATGTTTACCACATTCAAGCAAACTCGCACTTGCGTTTGTGTAACTTGGCCATTACGCATTGTGAAAATTTTGTTGAACCTTTTGCACTATGGGATGCTGAACCTTTTGCACTAGGGATGGGTGTTACCAAAAAAATTATTGAACATTGAAATGAAAGTATTTCTGTATGTATAGTGTATTAAGTGTTTCAAGCCACATAAAAAAAGAGGCCTAGCAGAAAAAAAAAGTTATTTTTATAAGCTTTGTTTTCTGCCTAGTGGTCAAACAGATTAATCTTGGCCTTCTCTTTTTTTTCTTCGAAAAAAATTTTCAATGAATATTTAAACATCGATATAGCTTCTTTTCAGTATTAGTATTTTACACGTTCTTTTTTATAAATGTCGTAAACGAATTTTTAAACTACCGTTATATTGAACTTGTGATAAAATAGTTACTACTTTTACCGGCGGTCGCAATATCGTGGGACGGTTGGAATCGAGTTACAGTAATGAATAATCATGTATCATAATACCTTTAATGGCTTGAATGTGGTAAACATAAGAATGATCAAAGACTAAAATGTTTTGGTGTTCAATACCACATCAGTAACTTTTAAGAGGGACTGTCAGTCCTATACACGTAATGCTTTATTTTTCAAATCATAGTTTCTTGAAAAGTATTTTTTAAACGTATGATCTGTTTGCACCAGATACGCAAATAGGGATGAAAGACAATTCAAAAAAGATTTGAAGGAACAATATCAATCATTTTTTTAATTATTAATTTTTTTTAAAAGCTTCATTTTGAGAATCGTGGCGACATCTGTAGGACAACTTGGCTTAATTGATTAAAAAGATTTATTATTAATTTAAATAATTCACTCATGCATTATCTTTGTATGTTAATACAGAATTTAAATGATGCTTCTACATTTCAAGTACTTTTTATGACAAAAACGTTCATAACAAACGAGAATCTATGATTTTAAAATTTGATGACACACAAAAATAAATGTCGCCAAATCGTAGAAGGGAAAAAAAAACGCCAATATCTAAATCGTTCAAACTGCAAACCTAAACCACATGGAAAAGTGGGCGGAGCTCATTATAAATCCAGTCAATAAAGAATTTCGCGCGACTTTTAAACTTGACTACTTTAGTTGTAGTATAGGTTGGATACTTTTAGATTAGATTTGGTTTAAATTATCGTCGCACTAGAGCTACACGAGGGCTATTGGCGCTTGGATACTTTTAGCTAATTTGATATGTACAGCTGGGGAAAAAGTTCCCACTAGTGATTATTTCGAACGTTAGTCATCCTATAGAACCTTTTTGACTTTGTGTTTGTATAACATCATGAGTTAATTGCAGGACAAAAAAATTGCATAAGGAGTCGTCTTCATATTAAAAATGCTATTAACTTTTAAATTTTCAATGGCAGCACCCAATTTTATAATTAAGAAATATTAAGAATCCTCATAAACCCTAAATCTTAGTTTTTGTTACATTTGGCTGAATATTTGACGAGTTATTCAATCGAATCACTTAGTGACCTTTGGTTTACCATTTCTAAAATGACGGCCGTAGTCTGTGGATTTATTGAAGGGAGAAATATAAACGTTTATTTAAAAATGTTTAGGGAGGGGTCCTGGGATGTATATAGTCAATGAGGATGAAGCCCTGACGTTATTTTTAGAATATTTTATAATCTTTTTTTAAATTCGAAACATTTCTTTAATAGAAAAGAAGGTATTGACATGGTAGTCTTCCCAAGTGTCCCGTCTGTCTGTCCTTACTTCGTGACGAAATCTGTTCTATCCATCAGATCTTAAGAATCATTTTTGTCATCGAAAGATAGGACAGCAGGGACCTAACTTCATACTTTTTGTTCTTCTGTTTGTACGTCCATACGGACATCTGTCATCTTGTCATGTCGACGAACGACCCATTAAAGTAGCATTTGAATTTAATTTTTAGTCATTTAAATTACTGTTGCCCCATCAGCAATATCACGAAAAACCTTATTTGAAATGTTAAACATTATTAAGTTTTTCTTTGTAAATCGATTTGGAATGGCGTTATAAAATATACCAAAATGTGTTTTTTTTTTAATGTTTATTATATTTGTTTACTAAGAAAGTGGTTCACAGTGTTACTTTTTTTTTTGCTTAAAGAGCTAATTGGTATTAATTTACAATTAAATTCCTTTAATTATCAGTGCAATTTGGAGTTATTTCATGTTTATCATTGCCAAATGTTCTGGATATATCAGGTTTTTTCAAATATTATAGTTATTGATAGTTATTTATTTACAAGAATCTCGTGTAATTTAAGGTGAGATTTTCAAAGCATTGCCAAATATCACGGAAAGGATGCTACAGGATGTGACTCGTTCAATTTTACATAATTATTCTTCAAACTGCAAATAAATTTAGCAAACTATAAATATTATTTATTTAATTTACGGGGAAAAAAAATGTAATTATAGTGGCCAATTTTTAGAGTTGAAGATTCAAATTATAACTGAATGCTGGGTTAGTCTATATTTGTTCTGAAGTTATAATTCTTGTGCGGAAGTGGTTATAGGTGGCAGTTAATGTTATTATAATACCCTTGCGTTTCGACGAGAATTTCATTCTAGTACTTAAGTAACTGCACACGTAGGCTTTTTAATTCTTTAAGAACTTCTCGAGCAACATTCAAGAACATGTGTCGTTTTTTGGCAGAGTACTGAAAGTTCAATGTGCCAATCACTCAGTCCGACGCTATTTTAGAGGACTTGAAAAGTTGCAAAAAACACGTCAAGATTTCCCGGCTCCAAAGGTGTGCAATGTAGAAAGCTTCTTTCAGAACGAATGTACAGATTAGTGGCGGGAGTAAGGCTTGTAATAAGAGACCAGTGTCTTATTTGCAAGAGCAACCGAATGAACAAATTGACAAACTGCCACTAGCAATACAAAAGGTTCCTGCACATGTTTTTGAAGACCATAAACCCGCGTTTGTTTGTATCTTGCTGACCTTATTATTGCCTTTAAAACTGCTAATACGACAGATTCATTATACATTGGGGTTTCTACTTTGCATTAGTATGCCATTAGTTTTAACAAACATAAAGATTGCTACGCCAACAATTAAAAGTACGGAACTAGATTTAAGGGGTCATAGTCTTAAAAATGTGCAAAGAAGGTACTACAAAACATAGTTTGATCTTTCATGCAATTTTTAACTACTCAATATAAAAGTATAATTTTTTTATATGCAATTCTATAAGATTTACTTATTATATAACAAATTTTAAAATTTATGAAACTTCAGCCAAAACTAAAATAAATGATAACAAGCATAAGACTATTAGAACACATTGGGATTAGGCTTGCGCGCGAAATTTTGAGGTCAAAATTGAAGAAATGACAAAGAAAATGATTTTATATTGTACAAATATGTACAAACAAAGACTTATACCTAATTTCTAAACTCAATTTTAATAAGTAATTATTTTCAGACTTGTTTTCTTAAATTTTTATTAATTTTTTTTTAGAAAAAAGCTCTTAACGAAAAAAGCTTTAATTCTAATTAAAATTGAGCTCAGAATTTAGGTACAAGTCTTTGTTTGTACATATTTGTACAATATAAAGTCATTTTCTTGCTCATTTCTTCAATTTTGACCTCAAAATTTGGCACGCAAGCCTAATCCCAATGTGTTCAAATAGTTTTATGTTTGTTATCATTTATTTTAGTTTTGGCTGAAGTTTCATAAATTTTAAAATTTGTTATATAATAAATAAATTTTATAAAATTACATATAAAAAATATACTTATATGTTGAGTAGTTAAAAAATTACATTAAAGATCACCTTCTTTGCACATTTTTAAGACTTCTATGACCCCTTAAGAACAATACTGTTTATTGCCGAAGCTAAACTAGTATTCCGAAGTTTACAGGGATGACTTTAGAGCAGTTCACAGCGGTATCAAATCTCGGTAATTATAAATAGAAATATAATGTATTAGTACGAGCAAACCAGAAAATAAATCGTTTCCTGAAAGATCGTAATATTAACAAAATAAATATAATTTATTAAACAAATAAAAAAAATTTAATGAAAGAGAAATAACCAAACAACACAATTTTTTTCCCTCCAGGACATCGTCCGGGCTCGCAAAAGAGTACCGGAACCAGTTTTCGTTAGTCTAAACCTGATTACAATCGAATAATCTTTATCTTGTGATTGAGAAAGCTTGCCGTGCTCCACCTCCCAGAAAGAGAAACGTATCCCCTTTTTTAAATCGCCAGACGCATCATTTGGCGAAAATTTGTAACGCCACCTGGCGAGTCAGAATCAAAATAAAGTTGGCTGATAAATCCTCTTAATGAACTTGGTACCTTTTTCAGAAGTTCACTTCTTTTTAAGGCCAGGCCATATTTTTTTAAGAACTTGGCCTTCTTTTACTGAGAGGTTTTTGCTTGGATTTTACTTCTTTTTGTAGGTATACTAAATAAAATAATTTAAATAAGTTCTAAATAAAAAACATTTTATTTTAAATGTGACAGTTTCAATTGTTTTATAAATATGAACTTTTTAGAGGACAGTCCACGTATTTAAGTAAACATGATATATAAAATAAAAACTATATTTAATGAATGTCCATACATTTTTTTAAATCTTGTACTGTTTCATTTTACTGTTCGTTCTATACTGCTTGTTGACGTAAGTAAATTTTGTACCTATTTTAAATAAATTATCACTGCTTAAAATCATGGATACTTCGTCAATAATGAACAAAACAACGTCTTGTAGGTCGCATCTTAGAACTTTTTACTCGTTTAGTTGGCTCCTAAAGTAAAAACAAATAGTTATCCATAAACTTTTGAGACGTGCTGTATAGGGGAGGGTGGGGGCTATTGGGACAAAATTTTTTCAACCTCTGTATTTCAGCAAAAATAAATTAATTTTAATTTCTTTTTTCACAAGCTCATAAACTGAACATTCATTTACTTAAAAAGTCATTCGACAAATGTTAAAACATTACCATATTTTGGTTGCTGGGCATTTTAAACAAACATGTAAATGTCCCATTAGCCCCCATATGTGGGGGCTAATGGGACAGCGTGCAGGGCTAATGGGACATGCTAAATGTTGCCTTAATAAAATATTAAAAAAAGGGAAAATGAATCAGAAAAGGACCAGAAAATAAAACTTTAAAGCAAATACCATTTAAATAATGTGTACATAACGAAATTTTTTAAAAACAATTATTCAACATTGAAAAAGATGAAATATCATAGTTAAAACTCAAAATCGAAGATACTCCCATAATTTTTTTTTTGAATAACTGGAAAGGAAGGTTTTATAACTAAATCTTTAGTTTTTATAACTAAATCTTTAGTTTTATAACTAAATCTTCTAAAATTTATCCCAAACTTGTCCTCTTTTTCACGGTACAAGGATTTAAAAGACAGTCTTATCTTCAAATAGTTTACCATCGTTCACCTGTTCAGATCATTCTAACTATTATTTTCCCTGTAACGGGTGTGGGTTCGATTCCCCTCCTTTACCCTGGGTGTACTTCCTTTCTCTGTGACAGTAAAAACTCTTTCTGTGTCTGTCTTACTTGACGAAGGCTTATATACGGGTCTTCGATCAAGTACACAAGCCGGAATATATATGCAACTACCCTACCCTACGAACATTTTCAGTTCATCGCCTTCTTTTTCAGAAAGCAATCCAACAAATAAAAAATAGCTTGCTTACTAGCAAAATTTAGCAATAACAATTGATTTATCTTCACCAAGCTCTGTTTAGATGTAATTATTAAAATTCCAGGTGGAAATATGTCACCAATAAAACTACTTGAACTTTCACTTATTACACGGTGAAAAAAGTTCAAAAAGTTTAAAATTAAAGTTTAAAAAAGTTTTAGGCAACTTGACTGAATAAGATATAAGAGATTTAAATAGATTGTTTGAGAGAAGCATGCAAAGCATTCGTGTCCCATTAGACCCCACTGTTTCTGTCCCATTAGACCCCACTGTGTTGTTTTTTATAACTGACCCAACACAGAAGCACTAGTACTTCACCACAGTATTTGACATATACTATCTTAATCTAGGATATTTCATCTATCTAAAACTGCATTTTAATTCATAGAAAGTTTTTATTTAATACCTCAAAAATTGAAAAACAAAGTACACTTTTAATTAACTTTAAATTCTCCAAAACAGCAATTCTTCTCTCCTCATCAACACATGCGTTTATTTGCTGATCTTTGGTTGTTAAAATGTGAAGTGTAAGTGCTACAATTCTGTAGTGTAGAAAAATTTGTAAAAAAGTATATTTTTCCTAGCTTTAGGGCAGTTGTCCCATTAGCCCTGCGTCCCAATAGCCCCCACTCTCCCCTACGGCCTAATGGTCATTTTGCGATCGAAATGACTTATATGACCTTTGGCGAAAACAATTGTTGTTGACCCAAATTACAGTTTGAAACCCGAATAGTTGCTTTCATACAAATTGTCAAAGCTTAATATAAGTTCCAATTATTATCAATTCAACTTCATGATTTTTGTGTTTGGACTCTGGTATCGATTTTTTTTTTATTTTAAACTAGCAAATTTATACCCGTACTTCACACGAATTAAAAATATATCAAATCGGTCCAAGTATGTGTACCATGTAACCTTTTATAAGATCATAAACTTAACGCTCGTTTTCAAGTATGAAATCCCGTTTCATTGCTTTAAAATTCCAAAATCAAAAATACGGTGTAAAATGCACTCATAAATGTCATCACAATTCCCTCATAAATACATAAAACTTTTTAACTCTTTTGGCACGTTTTGGGAAATAATTTGGCGAGAAAATCGATAAAGCTACAAACACACCCATTATACAGCTCTAATGCAATGACCTTAGCACAACCAACCAGCTTATAAATTATTTTTGCAAACATTTAAAAAACATTTTAACCATTTGGCGAGTTTAATAAATAATTTGGCGAGATTGGCAACAAATTTGGCAAAAAAATAGAGAATAAAACCCTGATATGCAGCTCTAGTGCGATGGCCTTTATTAACCATCATAGTTCAGAAAAAGCTTAACAAACACTTTGCCCATTTGGCGAGATTGGCAACGTATTTGGCGAAAAAATAAAGACATGAAATCCCAATATGCAGCTCTAGTGCGATGGCCTTTATTAACCATTATAGCTCAGTAATAGCTTAACAAACATTTTGCCCATTTGGCGAGTTTTAATTAATAATATGGCGAGATTGGCAACATATTTGGCGAAAAAATAAAGACATAAAATCCCAATATGCAGCTCTAGTGAGATGGCCTTTATTAACCATCACATTTCAGTTTTTGCTAAACTTTACATTTATTGCTTAATTATGCATATTTGCAATCAACAGAACCATCAATGAAGAAATCATCAACTAAACCCACAATAAATCCAGGAATGAAGACTGTTAAGAAATACGTCACTTGAAACATATATCAATTATTTTCAAATGATGAATTTAGTTTCTGAAAGTAATGGCAACACAAAAATAAACATTTTCAATTTTATTTATTTTCGTTGAAGGTTTTATTTAATTTTTTCAGCAGATGGCATCAGGAAAGTAGAAAAAAATGATCGGATTTGATCCAAAGTGGTGTAGTTTTTCCATAAAATTCGAATTTTCTCTAAAAATAGAACATTTTGAGCTCTGGAAGTTCTTATTTTGTAACTCATGTATGAACTACGCATTTGTGCCAAGTTACGAGTCAAACAAATGTCTAGTGTGAGAGTTTCTGAGAGACATACATACACACACACACAAACAAAACTTCACTTTATTATTATAGAATAGATGATAGGGAAGAATTGATTAACCCTTGTGTCGCTTTAGTGCGATGTTATTTCAACTAAAACAAAGCAACAAAAAAATCATTTGCCTATTGTAAATCATTGGTTCCCGCCATTGCTCATGCGTATATATAGACATTTAGCGATGTAACTCCTCCTACAACCATACGACCATGACTCATTATTAAACATGGAGCTGGTTGCCAAATCAGGTGTTGCACTTGAAAACCCTTAAACTTAATCAAAATGATGATTGAAACTTTCCATTAGTAATATCGTGTGCTAAATTCCACACTTGAAAAACCTTTCTCGTATCATCTGAAGGTAAATAGCTATTTGAATTGTTGGCGATTCAAGTAATCGCCGCTGGCATATCGGCGTGTGAGAGGATTGCAATACTGCTTTTGAAAAAAGGCGCCAAGCTATTTAAGACCAAACCCGTACTAAATATTCGATTTTCGGATTTTTTATGTTGGTTGCATGACAAAATCTACCAGTGTTCCAATTTTCGGGATTCTAGAGCAAATGGGTGTCATAGAACATTTTGATGATCGGTGAGTGAGTGAGTGAGTGAGCCCCAAAAATGATCATTTTCTAATTCAATTTTCTCGGAGATAAAAAGAGATAGAACGCTGATTTTTTTATGCTCTTCATCAAGCCCCTATCGACCAATAAAAGTTTCTAAACTCATTTCAGTGATGCATAGAACCGGAGAACGGAGGGGTCCGAAAACACGCCGAAACCCTTCCAGAAAAGGTTGGGTAGTGTGCTGAACTTGGCGGTTGCACTACCGTGCAACCAGATCCCAAAAGCGTTGCAAGTCCATCATATTTTTTTTATTAGAGTATGGATACGGCGACTCTCTACGTGTAATACTCGGAAAAGTGACGTTTTGGGTCATTTAAGTTCTGCCAACCAATTTTTACTTTACAAATATTTTTTACTTAGTTTAATTTATGCATAATAACGGACATGTTTCACATCATGAGGTCTACCAGTATTTCTTCAATTTTTGTTTCTGGAATTGCATTTGTTTTGGCGGCAATTTTATATAGAATTTCAATTTAAATTTTAAAAAAAAATTTTTAATGTGTATGTTTTCATCATAATTTCTTTTGTTTTTATTTTCAGTTGTTGTTCATTTCGTCGTCTCTTTGCGTTGTGTAGTTCATTGTACACTCTAAAAAAAAATCTGTAAGGTTACTAAGAATTCTCTAGGAAACTCAGCTTCCATAAGTTTTTTTAGTAATGTTACATAAGAAATATGTGTATATATTACTAATTAAAGCTTAGTATCCAATACAATCATTTAAATTGCGAGCATACTATAAAAACTTCAGTAAACGTTACAAGATATATTCTAGTAATCAATACATCCACTTATGTAGTATCTTTACTAGGAAAAGTTAGTAACTAGCAGTTTCAAAAATGTTAAACAAGAGGGCGCCACTAATTTTCTTTCAGTCAAGTATTATTTCGACTTTTCCGGAGCAGGTCACAGGATTTGAACTCGCAACCTCAAGATTAGCTCGCTCATGTTTCAACGAGAAGTAGCACGTAATGCCACGCGGTCATCGGGACATGCAGATCCTTTGCGTGTAAATAATGAGGTTGAAATCTTGATCGATATAAAGCTTTCGGATTTGAAGTTTTAGAAATAATTTAACGCAATTTGTATGTATGTGCTAAAATAAAAAAAAAACACGTTTTTCGGTTTTCTCATCGTTGTGATATCGATTAGTCCTAATTTTTCGATGAAACGTACATTGATTGAATTTTCACCTTTGACCGATATCGAATCAGACTTTTATCTCTTAGTCTCGTACATTTTCAATTTACGTACGCGATCACCGTTAGTTTTTGCTAAATCCGATGGCCGATCGAACAAATTTCGAGAAACAAAACAATCCAACAAGGGAAACTACGCATATCTCAAAAAGATAGCCAGGTGGCGCTGTAAGCGTTACATCAATTTACTTAGTATTTCTTAGTATTGCTACAGTAGTTTCTTTAGGTTACAGATGATTTTCTAGTAAATGGTGTTTTCCTGTAAAGTTACTAAGTAATTGTTAGTAAATTCAAGCCAAATTTTTTACAGTGTACTGTCTTCAGAAGAATAGTTTTATCTAAATAATAAAAAAATTCTCTAAGCATATTGAAGTTTATAGTAAAGCAAATAATAAAAAAGCAACTTGTAACCTCTGTTAGTTTTAAGTGCTAACAGAGGTTATTTTTTAACCCAAATAATTTTGAAGTGTTACTGAATAATATGTAAATAATAAATTTGTAATAAAGCCAAAATTTCCACAGAGAGTAAGTTAATAAGCAATAACAAAGTTATAGAGAGAAAAACATGTGCATTAGAAAAGTCATTATCTGTTTTGGTTAGTAATTATTGTCTAGTTTTACTAATTTAAAAGCAATGTGTTAATTTTTTTGTAAATTCTATCTAGAAACCGTAGACGATGAACTGTTTTATACCGATTGCTTTTAAAAATGGCACCAATTGATTTATCAACTATGAATGTTGCGACATTTTAGCAATTTTCATTCTAAAATTGAAAAATGTCCTTTTCCTGTGAACGGAGCAAATCTTTATGACATGAAAAAGCGGTGGAACTATAAACATACTACAATTTATTGTCAAAATTTTTCTTTTTAGAATAAATTTAAATATTTTTTCTCGTTTTCTCCCATAACCCGTTTTTAGTAAAGTTTTTTGAACAAACACTGCTGCTTTTTCAAACATGTTTATTTACTTTACGTTTAAAAGATTTGTATAAACATTTTAGAATGTTTTGTTTTTAGTTTAAATATCTTGGGGAAATGTGATGAATGTTTTTATTTTACAAGAGTTTGGAGTTCTTACTTTAGTGCAAACAACTGTTTCTAAATATAATGTCAATAGAGGCTTGAGTCCACAGTTTTATACTTTTATTTACCTGACCTAATACTTAAATTTTTCAAATATATGTCGAACTATGTTTTTACTCTAAGTAGTTAGTATATTCATAATTTAATTATTTAAAACTGATACGATATAAATGACAATATCGAATGGTGACTTCCAGTTTCTTACCAAGTTACCTGGCCTTTGGAGCTGCTGGGGTCAGGTTCGAATCCCTATCAGGCATGGATGTTTGTGACCGTCAATAAATGTTGTTATTTGTCTATGTGTTATTCCTTTCTTTGTGACTGTAAAAATTATTTCTGTGTCTGTCCCACGTGACGAAAGCTTATAAGCGGTTCTCTGAATAAGCAAACAAGCTGGAATATATGAATCGGTGAGTGCAGAAACAACGTCAGTCACAAATTTCAAATTTTTCAGGAGGGAGAAAAAACGTAATAACTCCTCCTTTATTTCTGCACTAAACACTCGAAACAAACGTCCTGTATTTACGGAACTACTTAATAGACTAACGTAGTTTTTGCAACCAACACGCATCTTGCCTTTCTACGCTTATTTTTATTGAAAACAAGTTTTCTGATTTTTTTGACTGAAGTGGTTTCTGCACTCACCGATTCATATATGTACCATACCATACCAAGTTACAAAAAAGATCGAATTTAGTGAATAATGCGATTCACTTTTATTATTGATTTATGCAGCATACGAATTGATAGATACAGCCTCCTCCCCCCACTTTAGTTTTTTGCGTTCACTAAAAGTCACCAATGAACAAAACCAGCTACCTAATATCATACTTTTCCCTATTATTATTATAGCATGTACATTAAAGCTAAAAATTGTTGGAAAGCACAATATATTTATAATATTTCCCTACAAAAAATTTCTGCTTTCTGGAAAAAAAACTACTGCAGTTGACTTCATAATTACATCGCAATTTGTCAAAAAGACGTATCTTCTCAATAAAAAACAGATAAGTTCTCTGTCGAGAATAAAAAATTCTGTTTTGATCATTAAAGAAAATTTGAAATACATAAACTTCTTCTGTGGCCCCGATGTACATACACTCTTAAAGCAAATGAGCGATTTTAACTCAGTCTGAGTTAATTTTCACTCCTTTCTGTGTCGAAAATGCACTTGCCCAATAGGAGTGGATTTCACTCTTTTGTTTTGTTAAACCTCCGACAGGATCTCCACCACTGTCCCCTACGCTTTGAAATTTGAACTGCGGACAAATGACGCAGATGACACCAGAGCTTTCAATCATGAAAATTCGAACTATTTGAAAATACAAAGTTAGGTGTTGTAAAAAGTTAGGTGTACGTAAGTTGTATCAAATATATGTTCTTCTAATAAATATCATTCGCACAATCTTAAAACAAACGAGCGATTTTAAGGCGATTAGGAGTAATTTAGGGCGATTGCGAGCGATTTAGGAGTTAATTTCACTCCTTTCGGTGTCGAAAATGCACTTATCCTATAGGAGTGGATTTCACTCTTTTGTTTTAAGAGTGTCGTGGTCAACGCAACTGACTCATCGAACGAGGATTCTTATAAGGGTCATGGGTTCACCTTTTATTTTCAACGTACCCTGAGCTACAGAATGTATATTATTTGACAATATTTTGAATATTCTTTTCTACTGGAAAATTCTGTAAACGTATTTTTTTCCGTAGCATTACGGATATTTTCTGTCAACTTTGCGGCCAGAAATTTTCTGTAACATAACAAAGATTTTCTGTAAATAACAAAGATTTTTATTTCAACACTAAATTTTAAGTTATCCATTGAACTTTCAGACAGCGTTCAGGGATCAACACCAGTAACTGACCCTTCGAAAAATACTGGTAAGAATATATTCTCGTTAAATATTTTACTTTGTATACATCAAAATATCTTATTTCAATGTCTTAGTAACTAAAGCCTGCGATTTAAAATACGAAGTTTTTGCACAAAGTAGTTTTATAATAGGTATAAAAAAAAATTGCAAAGTTTTTACGCGTTCTTTTATATATGTTAAACATTTTCTTACGGTATTCATTACTTAAAATTTAAATTGTAAAATACAGGTAATAAAAAATCTAAATAGGATTTTGCATTACATTCAATTCTTATATGCTTTTTTTTTTTCGTGTTTCGAAAAATGTTCCTTTCCTTATCAAGAGCCAGTTTTTTTAAGAGTCAGGCTGGCTTGGATAGTTGACATTTTTGATTTTGCTGAAAATTAAAGAATACGTTCTTTATGAAAAACTAGTCGACACGTATATTTTTGTTTCTGCTAAAAAAAAATAAAGTTTTGGGGGGTCAAAGTTGAAGATCTTCCGGTTTTTGAAGAAAAACGAACCAACTTACATCTGGCAATACTTCTTGTGTCAAGAGTTAAAAATTTCAATGACAATTTTTTCGTGTTCTACTTGTTCTATAGTACATGTTGGGACATAAAAACTTATGGTTGACATTTGGCACAAATTTCCAGGGTCATTCAAAGTTATTGGAAAAAATGTCATTTTCCTGCAATTTCAACCTTCAATAATTTCGTGTGCCAACAGCGAACCAAATGTGTATATGATCTAATGAATACATACTAAAGAGAAGTACCCAAAAATAGCAAGTGATGGGTGGTGGCACTTTTGGTTACAGAAATATTTGACCTTAAACTTTCCGAAAATCCAAAAGTGCACGACTTTCGGAGTAATTTATTCCTTGTGCCAGCATTGGAAATGTACAAAATTAGCTGTAAAATAATTCGTTCCGGCAAGTTTAAGGTCAAATATTTCTGTAACCAAAAGTGCAACCGCCCATCACTTGCTATTTTTGGGCACTTCTCTTTAGTATGTATTCATTAGATCATATACACATTTGGTTCGCTTTTGGCACAAGAAAATATTAAATGTCGAAATTGCAGAAAAATAAAAATTTTCCAATAACTTTGAATGACCCTGGAAATTTGTGCCAAATGTCAACCATAAGTTTTTATGTCCTAATATGTACTATAGAACAAGTAGAACACGAAAAAATTGTCATTGAAATTTTTAACTCTTGACACAAGAAGTATTGCAATATGTAAGTAGGTTCGTTTTTCTTCAAAAAACGGAAGATCTTCAACTTTGACCCCCCAAAACTTTAATACTAAATTTTTTTTTAGCAAAAACAAAAATATACATGTCTAATAGTTTTCCATAAAGAACATATTCTGAAGTTTTCAGCAAAATTAAAAATGTCAACTATCCAAGCCTGCCTGTTTTGCCCGGTTTTTTAAAAAAACTGGCTCTTAAGTGCTAAGCGTCGAATTGCATTATAAACTATGACTTGTATTAATTTTTGTCTACTACTCAATGTATTAATCTACAACTACCAATTAAATCAACTGTTAAAAACTTGGTACTTGGTTTCCACACTAATACTGGTTCATAGTAGCTACAATGACTGCAGTAGGTGCAATATGGTGAAATGTTTAACCCTATTTTCGTCATTAGATTTAACCATTTTTCAGGTTTTGGAGACAAAACCCTGAGAAATTGTTTAAACGAATACCGAAAATAAGATATAACATTTCACAACACAGTCTTTTCAGCTACACTGTAAAAAATTTGGCTTGAATTTACTAACGATTACTTAGTAACTTTACAGGAAAACACCATTTACTAGAAAATCATCTGTAACCTAAAGAAACTACTGTAGCAATACTAAGAAATACTAAGTAAATTGATGTAACGCTTACAGCGCCACCTGGCTATCTTTTTGAGATATGCGTAGTTTCCCTTGTTGGATTGTTTTGTTTCTCGAAATTTGTTCGATCGGCCATCGGATTTAGCAAAAACTAACCGGTGATCGCGTACGTAAATTGAAAATGTACGAGACTAAGAGATAAAAGTCTGATTCGATATCGGTCAAAGGTGAAAATTCAATCAATGTACGTTTCATCGAAAAATTAGGACTAATCGATATCACAACGATGAGAAACCGAAAAAAACGTGTTTTTTTTTTTATTTTAGCACATACATACAAATTGCGTTAAATTATTTCTAAAACTTCAAATCCGAAAGCTTTATATCGATCAAGATTTCAACCTCATTATTTACACGCAAAGGATCTGCATGTCCCGATGACCGCGTGGCATTACGTGCTACTTCTCGTTGAAACATGAGCGAGCTAATCTTGAGGTTGCGAGTTCAAATCCTGCGACCTGCTCCGGAAAAGTCGAAATAATACTTGACTGAAAGAAAATTAGTGGCGCCCTCTTGTTTAACATTTTTGAAACTGCTAGTTACTAACTTTTTCCTAGTAAAGATACTACATAAGTGGATGTATTGATTACTAGAATATATCTTGTAACGTTTACTGAAGTTTTTATAGTATGCTCGCAATTTAAATGATTGTATTGGATACTAAGCTTTAATTAGTAATATATACACATATTTCTTATGTAACATTACTAAAAAAACTTATGGAAGCTGAGTTTCCTAGAGAATTCTTAGTAACCTTACAGATTTTTTTTTAGAGTGTACTAGAAACCATATTTTTGGTGAAACCCGACACAAATTTTTAGCGGTGTAAATAAACACCTTTTTAATTTTTACTTAGATGAGCTATGCCATTATCAAGAAAAGTTCTACGCAAAAGGCTCGAAGGTTTACCCCACGGAAGACTCCGGTATAGAATGCACATGCAGCGTTCCACCCGATTTCACTTGTATACAAATGTAATACAAATGAGGAAGAGAAAAGTGCCTCAACAATGGAAAACAACGAACAGCAAAATTTTGTTTGAAAATGAATTTATTGTAAACTTTAATTAAAAAAAAGTCAAATATACTTAAAATTTTACTTATTTTGCATTTAAGTTTGATGTAAAAACAAACCAAGCAATAAATAACCAAATATTATACTTGCGGCTTTATAAAACAAAATAAAAATTTGAGATTTGATTGCTTGTATGAAATAAATTGAAATTTTTTATAGTTTTCTCTTCTTGGAATTTTACTTTCGTAAAACTTTAGAAAAATTATAGGGTAAGATGGGGTAAGTGGGCCCCCTTTTTGGCATAATTCGACTTTAGACCCTCTTACCACTGGATATAATCGGCCTAACAACTCATTTTTTTGTAGTCCGTGGAACTTTTTTATAGTTTTCTCTTCTTGGAATTGTACTTTCGTAAAACTTTAGAAAAATTATAGGGTAAGATGGGGTAAGTGGGCCCCCTTTTTTGGCATAATTCGACTTTAGACCCTCTTACCACTGGATATAATCGGCCTAACAACTCATTTTTTTGTAGTCCGTGGAACTTTTTTATAGTTTTCTCTTCTTGGAATTGTACTTTTGTAAAACTTTAGAAAAATTATAGGGTAAGATGGGGTAAGTGGGCCCCCTTTTTGGCATAATTCGACTTTAGACCCTCTTACCACTGGATATAATCGGCCTAACAACTCATTTTTTTTGTAGTCCGTGGAACTTTTTTATAGTTTTCTCTTCTTGGAATTGTACTTTCGTAAAACTTTAGAAAAATTTATAGGGTAAGATGGGGTAAGTGGGCCCCCTTTTTGGCATAATTCGACTTTAGACCCTCTTACCACTGGATATAATCGGCCTAACAACTCATTTTTTTTGTAGTCCGTGGAACTTTTTTATAGTTTTCTCTTCTTGGAATTGTACTTTTGTAAAACTTTAGAAAAATTATATGGTAAGGTGGGGTAAGTGGGCCCTCTTTTTGGCATAATTCGACTTAAGACCCTCTTACCACTGGATGTAATCGGCCTAACAACTCATTTTTTGTGGCCCATTCTCTCGAAGTTATTACTGTACCCATGGCAATCTTAAAACAAATTGGAAAATAATAAATTTAAAAAAATATATATTTTTCTTTTTGGTCGTCGGAATGGCCCACTTGCCCCGCAAGGAGAGGTAAGTGGACAATATATTTTTACACATAACTGGTAGAGATATTGTGGGGCAAGTGGAATAATCTACATGATTTTTTGAGTGTTTGAAAAAAAAGTAATGATGTATCTTTAATAGTTCCCCCATAGCAAATTTTTCTGGCATGCAAGCTTACTAAAAGAAAAAATACGTTAATTTTCATCTTGTCATTTTTGCATGTAGTGAAAAAAAAATGTTAGTGGTACAGATTTTAAACTGGCCTATGTCAATGAATATGACTATGAATAGTAAATATGACTAACCCCATGAATCAGTGAATATGACTTTTTTTAAGTATGTTAAAGAGTTGGGCCAAGTGGGCCACCCTTGGCCCACTCACCCCGCCATTGTGGTGGCCCACTTACCCCAAACGCGGGGCAAATGCCCCCCCCCCCCCAATTTTCTTTTAACCTTATCAACATCACAAGATTGTACACTACAAAAAGATACTATGTTTTATACAATTTCAAAATATATAACATTTTGTTTTGTATCATGAACCGTTTGGAAATAAATAAAAAAATAGTATGATGGCGTGAATTACGATAAGATGCAATTTTAAAAATTTTCACAAAAAGGTTTGTACCTTGTTACATACTTAAATGAAAATGATGCCATAATGTTTCCTGCATCTATTGGGGTAAATACGTAAAAATATTTTAACAGATTTTTTTACGTCCATAATTCGGGAAATGCAAGGGGGGAGGGGCCACTTGCCCCAATGGCCCACTTACACCACCTTACCCTAAGAGTTTACATTTTTAAAATTCAACGTTTCCCTGCTAATGTTGAGTTTGACAAATTAACTAAACTATCTTCATTGCTATTGTGTGTGTTTGCATTTTTCAAAAGTTTTAACATTTTAATAACAAAATGTGGTTAAAAACAAATATTTAAAATACCTGAGAGACAGAAAATAAAAATGTGAGTACAATAATTACAGAACACTTTTTAATGTCCAATACAATTAAAAATAAACAAAAATTAAATTATAAAATGAACACATAAAGGTATTGTTTGATTACAAAAAAAATTAAAACAATAACATTATTAAAATCCATAATAAATATAAGTACGCTAATTACGTTTATTACAGTAAAAACGTATTTAAAGCTAACTTTAAGGTATCCAATGACCTTTTTTCAGCAAAAATCGACTTAAGTATCAAATATTTGTTGTTGTTTTTTAATCTATAATAATAAAAGAAAGAGTCTGTCTGTCGGTCTGTCTGTGTGTATGTCTGTGGATCGCAAAAGACCTACACAGACTGCTCAAAAAAATTCGAAATTTTTAATATAGATTCCTTTTAATACCTACGTGTGCACCTGAGGCTTAGTTTCTTCATATTTGATTGTGATTTTTAATTAATATACTTAGTTAAAAAAAAAACGTCATCCACGTGGGATTGCGGGACCATAACAGGGCTTGAAAATACATGAACCAGGCCGAAACGGGGGCTTGACGCCATCCTCTATTACTTTGATTGATTGAGTTTGGTTGAGATATGCGCTCGCCCTAAGGCTGCTTCATCCTCTATTTTCACACGTAAGCATGCCTTTAAAAGGAAGCAATGCGAAGTTAACCCTCTAGTGCATGAATTTTTTGTTTCGTCCCAAAAAAATATATTTGTATCTCTAATGCTCATACATCACGGGAAAAATAAGGAAAAAAATTAAATGCATCGGAATTTAAATAATTTCATTTTTTAAATTTGTTACCAAACGGTAACACCATGCATTAAGCTCTGAATAGATGCTTAAGGGATCATAGGAGTCTTACAAATGTGCAAAGAAGGAACTACAAAGTATAGTTTGATCTTTTATGTAATTTTTTAACTACTCAATATATAGGCATAATTTTTTTTATATGTAATTCTGCAAGATTTATTTAATATGAAACAAATTTTAAAATTTATAAAACTTTAGCCAAAACTAAAATAAATGATATTAAACATAAAGCTATTTGAACACATTGTGATTAGGCTTGCGCGGCAAATTGTGAGGTCAAAATTGAAGACATGACCAAGAAAATGACTTTATATTGTACAAATATGTACAAACAAAGACTTATACCTAAATTCTCAGCTCAATTTTAATTAGAAATTATTTTTAAAAAAATTTTAATCACAATTTTAAAAATTTTATTAATTTATTAAATTTTATTATTTTTTTTAGAAAAAAGTTCTTAAAATAATTTCTAATTAAAATTGAGCTGATAATTTAGGTATAAGTCTTTTGTTTGTACATATTTGTACAATATAAAATCATTTTCTTGGTCATGCCTTCAATTTTGACCTCACAATTCGCCGCGCAAGCCTAATCACAATGTGTTCAATTAGCTTTATGTTTAATATCATTTATTTTAGTTTTGGCTAAAGTTTCATAAATTTTAAAATTTGTTTCATATTAAATAAATCTTGTAGAATTACATATAAAAAAATTATACTTGTATAATGAGTAGTTAAAAAATTACATGAAAGATCAAACTATGCTTTGTAGTTCCTTCTTTGCACATTTTCAAGACTCCTGACCCGTTAAAGTTCGGGGTACGAATATTTATTTTTATTCAAATTATTACCTTTTTTACTTTTTATATTTCTAATTAATTATACTTAAAAATAAAGCTTATTGATAATTTTATTATTCTATAAGAAGTTGCAGAGGCACACAGACACATATAGTTTTAGGTATAAAATCTTTAATGAAAACGTGTATAACAAACAAAAAAGAGTATTAATATTCAGTACATTTAGATTTTGTTAAACAGGAAAAATTAGTTATTAAAATAATTATGAATAGTAGTTACTTTTGAAACAAAATTAATGTACAAATAGAAGGCAATGGCAGGTTTAGTACAAATAGCAGGTATTTATGAATAAAAATATACAAAAAATCATTTTTAAACAAAATTTTTGTAAATGGCAGAATGATACGACATAAAACAGTTATTTTTACTCTTAAAATCAAGTAGTACCAAGCATTTTAAACACTGAACTCTTGTGAATCCGTTACAGAGATACACGCAAATTAGCAAACAAAAGTTGTGCTTAATGCATGATGTTACCAAACGGTAACACATGTAGAAACCAACTACAAACTACCAATTTTGAAAAGAATGATTAGAAAACTACTAAATATAGTTTAAAATAACCCTCTTGAACTATAATATTTTTTTCAAAGCAATTTAATTGTATTTAGTACTAGTATTATTACTTTGAATTCTGCCAAACACGTAAATTCACAACAGTTAGAAACTTCACTTTTTAATTTTGAATACACTTTTACTACTGTCAATTATGAGGGTTATTATTAACTAAAACTTTAAAATGGAATGCAATAGATGAAAAAAACACAAATTTGTCGAGAGGGATGTCTATTTTTAATAGAATAAAGTGGATTATGTAACTTGTTACCGAACGGTAACACTATGCATTAGAGGGTTAACGGGTTCCCAGTAAGGCGGGACCATACTGCTAGTTTTAATATAAAATAAACGTTTTGCTTTCTAAATCTGCCTCATTTTAGTTTCCAGTTTTAATGGAGCCGAATTTATAGCACTTTAAAGAGAGCTTTCCTAAGAAATTGCGAAACCGGAAGTCATATTCTTTCAATAGAATTTCTGAGATTTTTAAGTTCACGCAAAACATAAAAACTTAAGTTCTTTATTATCAATTACTTCCAAATTTTTACAGTATTTTTATAACAGTATGAAAAAGGTTTTGAACTAGAATCGTGTAAAACTACTAAGAATTCGATATTTTAAAACTATTTATATGCTTGTTACTATCTTGTTTCTATGTATTTTCGATATACAAACTTTTGCCTGTAAATACATTTTGGGTACTGATATCTTAATGATGTTATTTCATGACCTATATTAATGTTTGTTAAGCATATTTAAATTTAAACAATGTAAAAAATGAAAATTTGTGTAGATATCATGTTTTGCGCAAAAATGACTTTGAAGCATATTTTACTATAATTTTCCACAAATTCTAAAAAGAAAATTTATTTGTTTTTTAGAATTTTCAGAAACTTGCTGTCAAAGGTGATCGGCCACCGTAATTTAATCTTTAATTTTAACTAGTTTTGATGAAATATAGATAATAAAAATTCTTTTTTAAAAAAAATAACAATAATATATCTGTTAACACTTTAAGTTTGGAGCTGTATCCTCCGTAATTTTTGTGCGTTTTGCTTCTTAATGAACTTTAATATTTTATCCATCTTTAAACGTTGTAATGAAGTTGTAATAAATGGTTCATAGATAGCATCTTTAAAAACTCCGCTAGCAGATTTAGTTTATATTTTTATGAATCAGATAATTGAAACTTTACTACGATAAAGCATTGTCTACACATTGTTCGTAAAACAATTTGTTTTGACAGTCATTGCTAATTTTAATTAAGATACTTAATTTTAATTTTAAATATTTAAAACATCAAGTTTCTATAGGCATATCATACTTATACAATGACAAATGAATATAAGATAAAATGCTTATATACTTTCCCTAACGCATACAAAAACAGTTTACCATAAAAGAAAAAAATCAAAGCAACAAAACTAAGCTAGAAAACAGTTAATCATAAGACTGAAAATCGTAGAAAAAAGTTATCAACTTTTCCATTTCGCACGAACAAGCGATAAAATCGCCAAAAGTGTAAAATGACAGCCTAGCGAAATACTTCCAATTGTCACCTTATATTTTGTGTACTATACCAAAACCGAGCTTAAGTTTGCAGCAGAGAAATGTACTAAGCGGAAGAATCTTGGTAAACAACCCGTCAGGCGCCGCAAAATCGCGTACTCTGATTGGCTGCTCCTTTCAACCCTGATATTCGTGCGCCCTGTTACGTCAAAATCGAAGGAAAAAAATAATTAAAATAACACTCTAACTGAAGCTAAACTAATAAAAATAATAAATTTACGCCTTGAAATAACAAATAAATTTGTTTATTGAATGTGAAATACCTTTTTGTATTCGATTCTCGCACTCAAAAATGAGAACTATTTACCCTTTTTCTCGTAGAACAGTTGTATACTGCAAACTTAAGGTCGGTTTAGGTAGTCACGCTATCCGGCTGGTGCGGATTGTCGGCTTTTCTGAAGAAAAGTTACGAAACCTTTTAGCACACGGCCAACTGTATGTTTCAGGTTCAGGACAAGTTCCGTTCCTCTCTTTCGGAGCAGCCGAAAACGCACGGATAGTGTGACGTCAAGACGAGTTTCCGTGGTCTTCTTAGTTGAGTTGTCAAAGTTCATGTTCGAGTCTAGCATCTTTTCAGACTTCAGATCAGTTCGGTGATGAGGGATTCGGAGGAACTTCAAGGGTCATGCCGTCCATCTGTTCGGTAATTTTAACACAGCATCCACAACGAGATCTATTCAGACAAATATAAAATTTGTTATAAAAAATACTGTAAAATAAAGTATGTTTAACCCTCTAATGCATACTGTTACTGTTTGGTAACAAGTAACATAATCCACTTTATTCTATTAAATTAGAGCTCCTCCAATACAAATCTGTGTTTTTTTCATCTATTACATTTCATTTTAAAGTTTTAGTTACTAATAATCCTCATAGATGACAGTAGTAAAAGTGTATTCAAAATTAAAGAGTGAAGTTATTAACTGTTGTGAAATTACGTTTTTGGCAGTATTCAAAGAATAATAATATTAGTACTAAATACTAATAAATTGTTTTGAAAAATTAATCATAGTTAAAAAGGGTTATTTTGAAATATTTTTAGTAGTTTTCTAGTCATTATTATCAAAATTGGAATTTTGCAGTTGGTTTTTGTCATATTGAAAAATTTTTAAATATTGAAATTATATAAATTCTAATGCAGTTAAATTTTTTTCAGTATTTTTCCCAAAATGTGTGAGTATTAAAGATACATAGATAATTTTTTGGGATGAAAATAAAAATTCATGCATTAGAGGGTTAATACATAGATACTATCAGAATTCGGATTTTTCCCATTATCCGAATCAATTGAGACCAGTTCCCTTTAGGAAAATCCAAAAATTTGGACATTCGGATTGTTCCAAAAAAAAAAGAGTACATTCTAATAAATTAATGTATTTGTGTTTCAAATGGGAGAAAAACTTTTTTTAAAAGCAAAAGAGCCCATTAAGGGGAATGGGCGCGGTATACCGGGGGTCTCCAAACTCAAGTGCCTCAATGTTAATCCAATGGGGAAAAAACTATTTTCTTTGCCACATTTCTCCGGCTGTATTGAATATTTTTACAAGCGGATTTTTTTATGTGATAAATGTAGCTGACTTACAGGTCCCGACAATCCCACTTTTTGAAATTAGTACGAATATATTTTTTAATATTCAATAAATTCTTTTACACAAAATATTCGAAGCAATTTCAAAAAGTGGGATTATAGAGACCTGTAAGTCAGATACATTTATCCCATAAAAAATCCGCTTGTAAAAATATTCAATACAGCCGGAGAAATGTGGCAAAGAAAATAGTTTTTTCCCATTGGATTAACATTGAGGCACTTGAGTTTGGATACCCCCGGTATACCGCGTCCATTCCCCCTTAAAGATGACTTTTCGAAAAGCATTTCCTAATAGAAAAGTTAACTTTAGGGGTTTTTTTTTAATGTTTTCAGAGGAACTTAATTTTATCTGCATAAATTTGTCAAGACTAGACTTCATGATTCTTATATACAATTTTCTAAATAAGCTACTGTTGTACTTGTAAGCCTCTTTATGTTTCACATGAAACATTACAGTCTTCGCAGTATAAGTACACAAGTATAATTTTAAGTAGCATAATTGACTTATAAAATTTAACTTAAGAAAAAAGTTTGGTTTAAATTGTCATAAGTTAGTATTAGAGTTACACGAGGGCTTTTGATTAAAAAATCAAAAGGTAATCCAAATCCAACTATTTGGGAAAAATTTTAGTTAGTCATATTTGAAGGGTTTAGTTTTAAAAATCACATCCTTGAAAAGACAATGACAAATGACAGTGATTACACCTTCTGGAAGGGAGAGTGTAGGCTTTATAGCCCATTGCCCAGCTCTCCAGAAGAGACAGTCACAAAAGACACACAAAGGAGGACGCCACAAACACATAGACACATAGCAACATTTACTGACAAGCACAAACACCCATGCCTTTACCGGGATTCGAACACGAGCCCAGCAGCTCCAAAGGCTGGAACACTAACCACTGCGCCGGCGGGCCGGCCACATCCACCAAAGTATAGCTAAAATATAGGGACCAGGTCCGTTGATTGGCGATTACATTCAACACAATTTATGATTGTCAAAAGGCGCCAATAGACGAACCGGGAACTATAGCTTAGTTACACTTCGGAGGATGTGAGTTTTGAAACGACATCAATCAGCTGTGTCAAATTGTGTGAAGGTATTTCTACAATCGAAAATCGACTTTTCATACTTTAAACGATGGGCGTTTAGATAATAACTACGACGAAATTGTCACTCAAAGACAGTTCGTCACACTCATTCGTCACAAAGAAATTCTGAAAAACTACAACGACCTTTGAAATATGCTTTGTTCACAAATTTTGCACGAAATATTATCAACTTGCAATGACTCAAAATATTTTTAGTCCGTTCCCAAGTTGGACCTTCCGATCGTCGCTAAAATTTTAGCTGTACTTGTGTCTCCAAATAAGTAAAATTCATGAAAAACAAACTCTTTTGTGTTTTAGGAAACTGTTTTCTAATAATCTAAACTAAATTCCTCGGTGCAACACCCCATTAGTGGGCCAAGACCTGCCTTGCCCATTTCAGCTTTCGGCACCTAGGGCTCTGGGGTGCTAGGCATATGTCCCGGTAAGGTGGTTAACCCCACGCGGAACGCCCAGTGTTTAGTTCCCACGCATGGTTGGTACCCATTTTATCGATTCACTTAAGAGGACTCCCTTAGGATTTCACATCTTGAAAATCGTAATGTTATTCCTATGGAAAACATTCGCAAGTCAATTACCGCCCCAATTTTATTAAAAGGTGACTAGTTTCTTGTATCATTGTAAAGAACGAAAGGAACTAAAAGGCTAAAATTAATTTGTTTTGTGAAAATCACGTGTTTAGTATTTTTAATAATTTTTTTAAATTCGAACTTAATGCTTGCTCTATTTTTTACTAACTTCAAAAAATTATTAAAAATACTAAATATGTGATTTTCACAAAACAAATTAATTTTAGCCTTTTAGTTCCTTTCGTTCTTTACAATGATACAAGAAACTAGTCACCTTTTAGTAAAATTGGGGCGGTTATTGACTTGCGAATATTTTCCATAGGAATAACATTACGATTTTCAAGATATGGAATTCAAAAGGGAGTCCTCTTAAGGGATGAAAGGATGGGTCAACCTCGCCCAATCCGGTATTCAATCCCGGACCTGTGGCGTGGCAACGCGAAGCACTACCACTAAGCCACTGGGAATCTATTTGTCAATAACATAACGGTAAATAAAAAGTAGGCTAATTACGAACTATGAGTAATATAATACTTTAACACACTTATTAAACGCATGAAATAAATTTTTATAATAGTTTTTTTCAGTTTTCAATTATTATTATTTGTTATTTTTTATAGAGTGTTGTAGGGAGGTTTCCTTACACAGTTAAAAATAATAGTTCAAGGTTGAACCAAAATACGGTTCAAATTTGCTGCAACCATGATTTGGTAGACTGATGAACCATAAGAAGGTATTTTCAAATTGCGTAACTATGGTGAGAGGTTGAACCATAAAAAGGTTCTCCCAATATATTAACAATAGTGAAAGGTAAAAAAAAAACAGCATCTCGACATCGTAAACTATTGCCGTCGGGACTTTGGACCCCACAAATTTAACGAGCACGTCTGTCCCAGTGTACTCGGGCAAATCCGGGATGAATTGAGGATTTTTCTACTATTTCCACTAAAGATATCCGATTTATAGGATGACTGGCAGAGGTGGGATTCGAACCCCCGCTCTCCTAAGATCGTTGAATCTCTAGGCTGATGCCATGATCACTCGGTCACGGACAGGCCAATTCTCAAGCATAAGCAGTACTACTCATGGCACCTACTTTTGAGTAAACAGTTAAATTGTCGGTTGCAGTAAGTAGAAGTTGAACCGAAATTTCGTACCATTGGAGTAGAAGTCGAACCAATTTTTCTTGAAAGCAGGTCTATTTCCTGAATGTGATATTTGGTTGAACCATTTTATGGTGTATCTGCCAGAAGTTCTTAATTTTTCACCAATATTTGGTTCAACGTTGAACTGAAATTTTTAACAGTGTAAAATTAGTTTAAAATATAGAAAGCTGCGAACAAATTTTCTTACCTATCACTAAAATTAGTGAAGACTAGCATGTCCTTTTCATCAGCTGCTGGTCCCGGTAGTTTTTCAAACTGTTCTCTGGGAAAAATCAATTGACAAGTACCGCAAGAGGTGTATCCTCCACACATACCTGCAATAAAATTCAAATACAAATACAAAAATTGTCGACCAACAACAGGCCAGAAGCCCAGAAGATTAGTCCAAAAAAATTAAATATTTTTTATCTGTCTCCAATAAATATCGAGATTATTTTTGAATTCTTCTCTCTCAACTCTCTTCGAATAAACAACATAATCTGGTAAGGGGTTCCCAACCGGTGGTACGCGTACCACTGGTGGTACGCGTGAGTGATGCGAGCAACTTGATGCTATAAATAGCTTATGTAATACACATGAACAGTGAGCAAGGAGACATATTACTCATTATTTTAAACATTAACATTATTTTAAAGAAAAATCTTTAACTTCTGGGTTGGATGTAAAAAAAAACCCTAGTACCCTTTGAACTTCCGGCAAGGTTTGCTATTTTTTATGCTATTCGTTATATGAGTTTGTGTGTGTGTGTGTGTGTGTGTGTGTGTGTGTGTGTGTGTGTTTGTGTGTGTGTTTGAGAGAGTGTACTTTCTGAAGTCTGAACTGAAACTCTGGAAGGAGCATCGAAAAACTCGCCAATAGGGTCGGTGAAGCCCGGCAACCCTGTAAGAGCAACCCAACTTTTGCCGCCAATCCTATACTTTACCTGTTAAAATAGGCATTTTAAACCAACTTTTTGAATAAATTTTTTAACGGAAAATTGATATGTTATTGCTTTAGGAGGTTCCATATATAATGAAGTTTCGGAAACATGTACTTTTTAAAAAATAGAATTGCAGGAACAATCTTTAAAACTTAAATTCCTTGGAGTACTGTTCTTGGCGAGCTGCAGACAACATCCAATGCTAACTGTCCGATCAAGTGTCAATTGTGATCAGCGAATTCATGCCAAATGTGGCACATATTCTCTCTAAAGCTGTCGCCAAGTGACCCAAAAATAGGCTTCCCAGTTTTTTATGGGATGCTCCTTCCAGAGTTTCAGTTCAGTGACACCATACCGTATCCTTCTAAATCCGGATCGTCGCTTTCTTCGATGAGGTTTTTGACGAGATCTCCGACCTTCCCTCTCCTCTTGAACCGCGTACCGTCCTTCCTCAAGAAAGAGATCGTCACCCTGAAAGACAAAAATTCAAGCCTTCGAGTGACAGACGTACACTCTTAAAACAAACACTCTTATTTTAACTCAGTCTGATTAATTTCCACTCCTCCAGTCTGGAAAATGCACTTCTCCTTTTGGAGTGGATCCTTTGTGTGTTAAACCTCCGACAGTATCACTCCAAATGAGTGATTTTAACTCAGTCTGAATAAATATGCATGCCTTTAGGGTGTAAAAAAATAGGTGCCAAAAAAAAGGTGCCAAAGGGTGCCGAAAAAAAGGCTTCACCAGCTTTTTATGGGATGCTCCTTCCAGAGTTTCACTTCAGTTCAGTGACTGCATTTCGCAGTACAGTACTATCATGTAGATTTTTGTCCTGCCTGTTTCAAAGAGTCCCAAAATATAGATAAAATGTCTTGTTTCTTAGATTTTGTACGGCGAAATGTCCTGCACTTTTGGGTCATGATTAAATTCTCCATTAGAACTATAAAAATCGGAACATTTTCTCTGTCGAAAACCCTTAACACAACTATAATAATGAGAGAGAACTATATTATGTTACAAAATTTCAATCAATCGGTATTCTCTCATAAATGGCTCTCATATTACCAATGTGCTATTCCAAATTTATTCTTAATTTTTGCTTTCGTTGAAATTTCTTTCAAATTAAAAATTGCAATAAATCATAAGTTTATTACAACATTCAAAAAGTTTTATTCCTGTGGGGGAAATCGGCTCACGTTTTGCCCTGCAAGACTCGTCTGGGCTCGAATTTCTAAAATTCGCTTATTAAATGACGCCTTTAGTACAAAAGGAATTAGCTCCTAAAATTTGGTCTCTGCCTCTAATATTTTTGGCTGGGCATTGGGTCAGTCAGTCAGACAGTCGGTTGACCAGGATTGCTTCCTTTGTAGATATATATTGATCGGTACACAGTTGGGATACAGATTGCAGATTCTGTACATTTTTAAAATAAAATTCGCCGAAAAAGCTAAACTTCAGGTGATTGTCCCGAAAATAGCCATTTTATCGATACGCCCATGTATGTGGCAAGACATATTTTTTTTTATAACTACGTGAAAAAAATCCGACTTTTACATTATAATTTCGATATCAAACGCGTGCAAAAAGTTAATCTTTTTGAAACAGTGTCACAAAGTACTTTTTTATAACAACGTGCAAAAAAGTTCACTTTTTTATATCATATTCCTTCATAAATCCTTGCGAAAATGACACTTTACGTGCTTGCGTCACAGACAGTCTTCGAAAAGTTGGCTTTCGGCACTAGTGTGGTAAAGTAAATAAGAGTTTCTGATTGGTAGAAAAGCAAAATGATGTCATGAATATCTCCATGGAAACTAAATGGTCACGAAACTCAGTTAATTCTATTGGTTCATTACTTTTGCATTTTCTAATCTCCATGGAAACTAAAAGTATTACAAAAATTATTAAAGGAAATGAAATAAGATAAAAGTAAGAACACAAATTTCACTCCAAACAATACTTTTCTGGAAGATTCGACCAAACTTCCTTAGCTGCTTTGTTAATTTAATCTGGAAGTTGATCGAATATCATTTCAAATTCATTTTCACCTATGTTCGGTAGCACTAATTAATCTAAATACTATTTTGATTCAAAATAGAAAAGTATTTTACAACTTTTCTTTCACTACTTTGCATTTTCGAATATCTCCATGGAAACTAAAGGATGTTATGAAAATAACTCATTGGTAGAAATACTTTTTTGCACGCCATTATAAAAAATATTGTAAGCAAGCACGTTCCAAATAATACTTTATTAAGCTCGTGTCATAATTTCACTCGCTCGTACCTCGCTCGTGAAATAAAAGCCACTCGCTTAATAAAGTATCATTTTCGGAACTAGTTGCTTAAATAACTATTTTATAATTGCGTGAAAAAAAATCCGACTTTTACATTATAATTTCAATATCAGACGCGTGCACAAAGCTAGACTTTTTGAAACAGTGAAAAAAAGTACTTTTTTTCACCCAAAAGCAGTGAAAAAAAGACTTTGTCGCACTCTTTTTATTAGATGCCAACATTTCAAGTAAAATTTTGATTTGATAATACTCATAAAATCCTAAGATTTATTGATCTGCTGTATTTAAAAATATTATGCGCGTGAATTATTTTTTAATCAATGAATTTTTTTTCTCGCGGTGGGAATATTTCTTAAGTCACGCCTTTCGATCTGTGAGTTCATTATTTGCTTTCTTTGACAAAATGTTGAAACACGCTTATTGGTTTTTTATAGCGTCACGCGCTCCGAACTGCGAGATCATTGGTTGTTTTCCTTGACATCTCTTAGTCTATTTTAGTCTAATAAGCACGTGAATTATTTTTGAACCAATGAGATTTGATTTTTTTCACGCAATTATAAAAAATTGTGTATGAAACACGTGTGAAAAGTAGACTTTTTAAAACACGTGTCTTTATTTCACTCGCCCGTACCTCGCTCGTGAAATAAAATCCACTTGTTTTAAAAAGCATTACTTTTCGCACTAGTTGCATAAATATCTATTTTTCACCCAAAAGCAGAGAAAAAAAGTACTTTGTGTCACTCTTTTCAGAAGATGCCAACATTTCAAGTAACATTTCGATTTGATAATTCTCAAAAAATCCAAAGATTTATCGATCGCTTTATTTAAAAATATTATGCGCGTGAATTATTTTTTAATCAATGAAATTTTTTTCACGCGATGAGAATATTTCTTAAGTCACGCTCTTTGAACTGCGAGTTCATTGGTTGTTTTCTTTGACAAAATGTTGAAACACGCTTATTGGTTTTTTATAGCGTCACGCGCTCCGAACTGCGAGTTCATTGGTTGTTTTCTTTGACACCTCTTCTGGAAGCTCAAAATTCATTTTAATCCAATTAGCCCGTGGATTATTTTTAACCAATAAGATTTGATTTTTTTTCACGCAATTATAAAAAATAGTGTATGAAACGCGTGCGAAAAGTAAACTTTTTAAAACACGTGTCATTATTTCACTCGCTCGTACCTCGCTCGTGAAACAAAATCCACTTGTTTTAAAAAGTATTACTTTTCACACTTGTTGCATAAATAACTATTTATTACGTATAATCCTGATGAGTTTTTATTTACATTTCTTATTTTAAGTGCATTTTAGAGTAGTTTCATATTTTTTGTTATAACTACATTTTTAATTATTCGTAGAACTACAAATAAATCAAGCAGACGAAAAATAACATTAATTTTATTTGTGATAGAAAATAAATGAAAATCGTTGATTTTGGCTCTAAGAAGTTTAAATTAAA